>OMLI01101445.1:10815-40028 GCA_900302605.1 Rondeletia loricata
TAATCACCAGGCGGTCGAGCTATTGATCTCTCTCATGTAGCATTTAAGGGCTTAACAGTGTATAACCGCTGTATAGTTTTCTGTAAGTCTATAGGTGCATAAAACCCACAGAATGGAGGAAAGGTCTCTGAGAGGTTCACTGTTATGATTGTGTTTTAGGGTGTCCCCTATGTGGAGGGCAATGGGATGAGCAGTCTGTACAAGCTCCAGGTAAAGACTTTTCAAATGACATTATCTCATTGATGTCTATGGGTAATATACCTATATAGTAATATACCTTCCATCATATATGGCAGAAAGGAATCTGTGCTTGCGGTTTAGGAAAATGTGTTTGACTCACGTGGCTTAAGCGTAGAATTTGTAATTTATCTCCCTATTATTGTGAACACATTTAGTCATGAAATAATAACTAAAATATATTTTCAGAGTGGTGGAGCAATGTTAGGACCTCCTGGACCTCCTGGAGCTCCGGTAAGAATAATCATTGTTATGCCTGAAGCAAATCCTTTACAGTATACCATGGAATAACACTAACACACAGGCACGCTGATACTGTATGAGCTGCACAGTCTGGGAGACCTGAATAACAAACAATCTAACTGGCCCTACGGTGTTATCCTGCCTTCTGAGGCCCCTATATCACAGTCAATCATGTTCATTGAGAGCCGTTGGTTGGTGAAGGCTAAGTGGCCCCCTGACTCTCAAACAGGTGTCTCCGACCAGCCCCGGGACTGCATATCAGCATCGATGATATGCACAATGGACTTAGAACTTCAGCTGCTCTGCACAGTGCCAAGTCGCAGTGACCTGATTTGCTTATCAGGTCCCCCTGCTCCCTCTTATCAGACAGTTTGTAATCTTGTCCAATCCTGGGAGACATTCACTCACAGGCCCTGCAGAGATCCATCCGCCACAACCAACACCTCAGGTGGTGACAAAAAAGCCGCTCCAATCTCCCCTGTGCACAGTGCACATGGAGCACAGCTGAATCCTGAGGATGCCTCTCCCTGTACCGCATCCATCACAGCCAAACGGCTCCACTGGAGCAATCAATAAGAGAGCATCTTAATCAGTGTTAAGGGGGACCAGGGGCCTCGTTTAGCTATAATTCCTTCTGTTTGGAGGTTGCTGAAACACGCTGAAAGGCTTTACCAAAACTTGAAACATGCATGGCAAATGTTTGTAAAGCATCAATACTGTGTAATAACCAGATTGTATTATATGAGCTTGATACATTTTTTATCTTGCTTGAGAAAAGCCAAAGTTACATATAAGACAATGTAAGCATGTACAAGAAAAAATGTTAAAAATTTGATTTATATTCTGAAATAGAAAGAAAAAAGAAAAAATTGTGAACACTACAAATTGTAATGACACTAACATAGCAATGTGTCATACCAGTGGAACATTTCAAACTATATTTATGACTTTTATGTTAGCAGTTGTCTTATTCACAGGAGTGATCTGTCATTTTCTTCTTTTAAGGGTCCCAAAGGAGATGAAGGAACTGCAGTGAGTTGAACCTTTCGATTCTGGAATATATTTGTATTAAGTATTTCTTTTTTGTGCTGCCCAAATAGAGAAGTCAGAGAAGCTGGTTGCTTTCTAACATTGTCTCTATGGCTCACTACCCCATAAATCAATACATCCTCAAGCCTGCGCACTTAGCCACACTGAGTAAGAACTCCACCACGCAACAAAAAAATGATTACATCTGCTGCCAGTATGAAATTGCTGTGCCATATTGTCTTACCAGCGGAAACCTATGAACCCTCTCTACTCTTTGTACATCCCTTTTAATGCCCTGCCCCCTCCCCGAAGCCTGAAACAATCCACACAGACATGGAAACAATTCAATGCCTCTGGTATCAACTTGAATTCTTTATTCCCATGGGGCCAATTGCATTTTTTATTGTTTTGTTGCAGAGCGATTTTTCACCAGCATGTTAATTTGACATTTTAATAAATTGTGTGAGCGGCTCCAGAGCTGTGGTGGAATTGCCCCAATCCGTCTCACAGCTGATCCTCTGGCTGGCCCACTCTCCCCTTAGCCACACTCGCTTTTTCATGACAATCTACATGTGTGACAATTACCTGCACAATCCGTCTATGTCAGCACCGTTGCCCCTCTATACTGTGTAATGGCATTTCTCCATGGCAGCTTGAGCAAGATGAGGCAGATAGAGGCCATCACTTTTTCGAGCGCAGGGAATGGGTCTCTATTTTTAGTGCAGAAGGCAGTCTAATTGTAATTTTCAAATGGAGCTCTTCTTCTATCTCTTGTATACCCTACAAGCTGTGACAGTGTATGTCATAGAACATATACACTGAGATTGAAGTATTGTCCTAGGATTACATTCATATTGACCCATGAATAGTTGTATTAATACCTATCTACATTTGCTAGCTTTATGGTAAACAAATACCCTTCGCCTTCGAATAACTTTTTGACAAACTCATAGTCCTACAGAGGAGTGTGAGACAAAAATAGCATCATGAAAGGGAGAACTAGAAACACTTATCTTATCTCAGCGGTGACTTTTTCTTCCTGACACAGTAAGTGGTGTGTCATCTGTTGCAGGGGGAACCAGGGGCCATGGGATTACCAGGGCTTGACGGACTACCCGGTGCCAAGGTAAGCTACATAACAGTACCGGCCCAGAGGACTCTCTCATGCGCCAAGACCTAACCAGATTACATACAGAGTGAGGGAATGTGCTTCTTCTGTAGTTCATTCCCATTACAGTACATTCTAAAATGAGTAATCCAGCATTTGAGAAAACTGAAGCCAACTCTTAAAAAATACCTGTGGTGTGAAAGTGAAACTAATATTAAAGTTATGAGTCATCCTAAGGGGGAAATAATTATGTTTTGGAGAATTCAATCACCTGCGCTTTTTTCAATATTGACTGCAGAAATTTCAGACACACAAACAAAATTAACACTACATGCAACTTTTCGCAGCTTCCTACATCTAAATCTGGATGGCAGAGTTGGCACTGATTGGCAGTGTATGATTGTGTTTAAGCGTGTGTGTTTGTGTGTGTGTGTGTGTGTGTGTGTGTGTGTTGGGGGGGTGGAATGTTTCCGTGACATCCTGAGTGAATTATCCTTCAGGGGAATATTGTTAAAAAGGTGTGACATATGCAAAGTGCATCCTGTTGAAAAATGGAGAAGACTTAAGCTCGTAAAAAGGTTGTTTATCATAAATCCATGTTAGTGGTTTGTCTGAGTAGAACTGTTCGTTTTTTGAAAGATTGCCTTTGTCCAAAGATTGAAGAGCCAAAGAGCATCCATGATGTATTGACAGTTTCTGATATCAGTTTCTGTGTGTCTGCTTCACATCTTGGTGATTTATGTGTATGGTTTATGTTATGTGTGTGTCATCTAACATGGCTGGAACTTTTCCTTCAGGGTGATATTGGTTTGCCTGGCATGCCCGCTATACCAGGTCCTCCAGTAAGTACGGCTTTTTATTCATTTACTTGATCAATCATCTCAGTTGACGATGTTTTGTAAAGTACACAGAATGGCTGCTACAGTATCTAAACAGAAGTCCCATTATACTATACTGGATATATGAAGAACTTGGATATAAAACTGTGGTCTGTTGACTGGATATTCTGTGTAGCTATAGGAGGCTGGTTGGTATATTATAAATGGGAGGCTGCAGAGGTGCAGTAGATATGACACCATTGAGGACCTGTCTAACATGGGCTTTTCTCTTCCTATGTATGTGATTGACAGGGGAAGCCCGGCACTCGTGGAGAGCCAGGGATCCCAGGAGAGCCGGTGAGCCTCAGCCCCTAACTCTCTTTCAGCTGTCAAACCATGCATCATTCCTTTGTCACTGCCGACTGACACATAGGCTGTTTCTGTTCTCTGACAGGGTGAGAGGGGGCCGCTCGGAGAGACAGGATTCCCAGGGCCCGAGGGACCCCAAGGTGTTCCTGTAAGGATGCTACTCGAATGCTTTAGCTCTTCCCTTTATAATCACTACTAGAGAGGTTGCCAAAGCACCTTCCACCTTCCACCTTCCACCTTCCACCTACCAAGTGCAGGGTGGAAACAGGGCTTTGAGTTACAGACTGCTCTATTGCATCAGCAATTTTACCCATTGTTGTTTTAGCCTTATGAGGAAAAAAGAACATGATTCAAGGACAATATGGAGAAAATATGCATGTTAGCTATCACTTGTCCTGTAGATGATTACATTATTGTATGTAATTACCATCAGAGATGGTTCCTGTCATTTTCGCTGTGAGCACAGAATGGAACAGTGTTCGCAGAGCAATCAGGATCATTATCCCACGTTTGAGATATCTCATTAACTGTGGAGATTACTAGGAGTGCAACAGTGCTGATCCAATCGAAGGTGGGAGCTGATACAAATGTCTTTGTTGTTGTTGTGCACCTTGAGCAGGGGAGACCTGGAAAAGATGGGATTCCTGGATACGAGGTGAGTTGTGTGAACACGCTGCAAATCCCCTTATAGAATGTGCTTCACATCAGCCTAGCTACAGAGAGATGGCACAGCAGATTTGTATCTCCCCCCTAAGCTACAGCATCCTAAGAGTGCATTAAACGTATTTGCATATTTGAGCATTTTAATGATAAGAACTAAATGGAATCCTGCAGATTTAAGGCTTTGTTGACTTTTAGTCTTTTTATCCTAATTATACAGTTAATGCTTTCAGGCAATGATAAAGTGTTAGTAATAGAGGGCAGCAGACTTTTAGATTAAATATGCATTTTCCTGCATGATAAGTGTTTAGATGAACCTTAACTAATTGAAACAAATAGTGCTGTAAAGTCTGCTTTTTAGGTGACGAGATACAAATTATGGCTGACTGAATGCAGAGCACATCTGCCAAGCATAGCCATGCCTAACACATTATACAATCTAATGCTCTAACTGGATAGACTATGAATAATACTGTTTTGTTCTTTGATGTGCGAGACTTTGTCACCTAATACCTGAATGACAGGTCCGAGTGTTTATTGTTTTCTTCTTCTTATTAGTTATTATTCTTCCATCAAAATCTCACCATTGCACAGAGCCATTCGAGATTTGTACCCTTGCCGTGTTGCTTCATGTCTTTCTGCCCTGCTGTCTGATTGTTTGGTGGGGCAACAGTGCCATCTAGCAGGTTGCTTTGCTCCTTCCCTGCCTAGATTCCTAGCACACTGCTTTGAGATTTAATGTAATGCTCAGGGAAGCACATTTCAGTGGGCAAGATGATAGATTTAAGCCTCCCATCAGGCATTGGGGAATACAGAGTGCTGCAGATTAAAGCAGGCAGAAGAGAGCAGCATCACAAAGAGATGCCCGCTTTAAAACCACATCATGCCAGATTGTCTTTTGCATGGCTCCTGTAATCCTGCAGGAAATTGATGCAAAGATGTTCCCAGAGGTAATGCTGTGAGCGCAGTAAAGGAAAGCAATGAGGAGTGACAGGGAGGGATTGGAAGACACAAGTTGTTGTGACATAAAGCCAGTGACAGGTATTTTCTCTCCCAGCCCCTCTATACAGTAGAGACAGTTGGTAGGAAAGCAGGCTGTTCTCATCACAGGAGTGATGCAGAGGAGCCATGACATTGCAGAAGGTGAAACACTATACAGGGAGACATTATACAAGCAATACACCCAAGCTGAGTAAGAAGCAATCAATGTATTGTCTGATAAGTGTACATTTTTACTCAACTCAAGTAATTGTAGTTGAGCTTGCATACAGTTTTTATGAGCCAAGGGAGCAGAAAGAACTTATGGGAGCCAAACATCAACGATATACCAATATGGTGAATTTAAATGACACAGATCTGTGCAGCATATGTGGAAGACTGAATAATGGAAGATGTTGGAGTGTTGTGTTGAAGGAAAGTGGGTGAAAGATTTTGCTTCAGGGTCAGCGTCATTTCTATTTCCAATACTTACAAGTTACTGCCGTGCCTTGACAACAAAGCATTCAAATTCAACTGTTTTTCTACGTTTTGTTCCCCAGGGAGCTACAGGTAAACCAGGGGACAGAGGATCCAAAGGAGAACGTGTGAGTAGTTTCATTCCTGTTTTCCTAAAAGGCAGCTGTTTTTATGAGGCAAATATCATGCTCAAAAAGGTTCTGATGAATACTAATGAAAGTCTTCACTTATGCCCAAAATGTGACTAATCCCCACAAGCACATAAGCACTAGATAAAGGCATTTACAGCTCAGTGCAGTTTCCTATTGTATTTGCAAGGCACAATTAAAGAGCTCTGTCACACTTCTACAGTAATCTATTGCAAATGCTGGTAATAGAGGATAGAAAGTGAGGCTCCTAGCTTTACAATTGGCTACAGTCCCTCAGGAGAGGTGACTGAGTGGACACAATAAGAGTAATGGGTGAATGTGTACAGCATGTTCAATGATACGGCATTGGTATGAGTCAAGCCTGAAAAGAGTAATGTCAGTGTTGCCTCATATGCCACCTTCCCCTTGGTCCTACAGCTTTAATGTTTATAGATCTCAACTGGAACTAAACTGGAGCAACCAGTATGGCCAGTACTTACATCAATCCATCAAAAAATCATACAGAGCTGTGATGTGTCTGGGCTCCATTATTGCAGGGTTACCCAGGGATTCCTGGAGAGAGAGGTGTTCAGGGCGAGAGGGGACGGACAGGGGATCCTGGACAGATTGGACCAATGGGACCTGCAGGCCAAAAAGGAGATCCTGGCCCTCCAGGACCCTTGGGTGCAGTAAACCTTTTGGTAAGTTGGACATTTGCAAATACCTCTCAGTAAGCAAAGACTATCCTCCCAGATGATTAAAACATATCAGCCTACTTCCCAAGCTTGTGTAACTAGCACATTTCTCGTTCCCTGTATGGAAAATGGTGCAGCCACACAGATTTCTGTATGAAACATCAAACGAGGCTTTGCAAGTGAGGTTGCTGTTCTCTTTCTGCTCAACGCTTCCCACTCCTGAACAACTAAGTGCAACAGAAGGTCAGAGAGGGAAGGAGAGGGAGAGAGATAGAGACACAGACAGGAAATAAGACAGAAATATGTGGGAGTAGAGCATTGAAAACACCTCCGAGAGTCACAGACATTTTAGACATGCGCAGTTACATAAGTTATACAACATTCTCAGCAGAGATGAAAGGCATGCTTTTGAATGCTAAGACTCAAGGTCCAGCTACTGGTGTATGCCGTTGTTTATGGAGTAGGGGCCTTTCAAAGTGCTTATAATGCTTTTTTAAAACGTGGCCATGACTGACATTAAGTGTCATGTCTTGTTGGAACTGTGGCAGTCCACAGCAACATTATATTGGATGTTGAAATCCTTTTAGTGGCAGAGCATTTATTATCATGTTTGCCTTGGCATGTTTGCTTTAGAAGCATAGAAAACTGGCATGACAATCTATTCTTTCACCAGTCAAAGCATGCAGACTAATAGAGTTTATTACTGAAACATGGACATGAAGAAACAGCAAGAAATATTTTTGTACAATTCTAATATCTAGTATAATATTCCCCTACTAAATCCATTTTGCTTCAATCTGCTCTCTTTTCAGCTAGGTTCAAGGCACACATGCTGTATTATAATGCAACATGGGATCAGACAAGAACTATAAAGTAGAATTTGAACAGTAATCTCCACTCCCTGCAATTGTTTTTTTCAATACTGATAGCCTCCACAAAATGTGGAGAAGCAATCTTTGACTTGAGATATATGACAGGCAGCAAGTTGATTATTATGCCATGATAATGTTCATCTCTTTATCTCCTTTGCTGCCATTTCAACATGACTAAAACATGAATTACTGCTGTCTCTTAATTGCATTTTGTTAATCTGTTAAATGTTTTAGTGAAGTTTGTATGCTTCTCCCCCCCACACACACAGAGTGATGCCAGTTCCATGGAGGAAATTAAAATGTTTATCCGAAATGAAGTATTGAGGATATTTGAAGGTACAGACGTTGCCTCCAAAATTGTTCCCCAAATTATTCTGTATCCATTTTACTTGTTATTATCGCTCTCTATTCTATCTTTTTCAATCTCTTGTTATCTCTAAGCATTCTAAATGTGAATATCAATTTTACCTTGTAGAGAAGCTATCCAGGTACGTCATGCTGCAAAAGACACCAGCAGCCATTTTAGCTTCTCAAGTTCAGCAAGGGCCTCCAGGAGCCCCCGGCAAGGACGGTCTACCAGGCCCTCCGGGAGAACCTGGACCTCCTGGTACTCAAGGTAGGAGCCACAGGCTGCCAAGCTGAACTGCTGGACATTAACGCTCTACCTCCGAAAAATAACCACTACTGCTCAAATTTGAACTAGAAATAACACTCTTAACCTTCGATTGCTGAAAAGTATTGGTGAAACCTGAGAATTAACCCTTTGTTTGATGTCATTGAACAAAGTGACATTTACGTTATGTGTGTAGACATGCCATATATGTGTACGCCTCATTGGTGCTTTAAATGTACTTACCGTAGTGTCTCAAACAATTTGTCCAACTGCCTCATACTGTACCACTCCCTACTGGATTTGAATGAGGCAGCCTCCAGTACGCTACTGTATAACAAAGGCTGCAGTTTGAAATGGTAAAGGATGAACTCTGTGGAGAGTGAACTGGCTACCACACTTCTGTAAAATATGTTTTGCTGTATGTAAAGAGTTGAAATGGCGCACTATGGATTGCTTGTGATGAAGACTGGGGGGGCACCAGTGTAGACTGACACTTTGTTGTAGGGATTCATGGGTATTTCTCTCTTGCTAGACCCATATATCAATGCAGACTGAGGGGCGGGAAGCCGAGGAAAGGCCAGGAGTGTGGTGCGCAGCGGCTCTCTGGGAAATATGAAGACAAATGAAGAATTGGCTGAGAATAAGAGAAAGTAATATCAGTGTGGACAGGAAAGAGCCCCAGTATTGATACCTCACTCCATGAAAGAAAGCTCTGAAAAACAAAAGGAGCGTAGTCAGGAAAGAGGGCGGACATTCTTTATCAAACTGATACAACTTTCTGACTGCTCATACTACCCATACATCACTAACGGTTTGCTGCTCAGGCTTTATACCTTTCTCGGACTTGCTTAGAATGATATTATGCCCGCAGCAGAAGGTGTCTTAACTTTTGAAGAGACAGGAGTGTGTTGTGTGTTGGTGCAGATCAAAGCACCACTGCATTGGCCTCTGTCTTTGAGCTTTGTATCTACCTCACATTATTCAAGACCGTTTACAATTTAACTCACTACTATGATATAAGATGCTGCTTTCAGTCGTCAATAATAGAGTAAAAGAATGCAACTATTAGCCTATAAATATTTGTGCTGTGTAAATGCCATTTGCATTACACATGATGTCTTGGATTTTGTTTTGCCTGTTTTATTTTGTATGCTTCAAAAGAGTATTTTATAGGTGATTCTTAATGCAGCTTTGCAATAAATATTTATTGAAAATAAAGAGGAAAGTTATTTCCCTTGATAAATCAAAAATTCAACAACTTTTTAATGTTTTCTTTGTTGACTTGTGCCTCCTCTCAGCTGGGGAGAGAGTTTGGGGTAATATTTCCTCATTATTCCTCGTCATCCTCCAGTGGAGACTGTGCTCCTCCGGAATATCCAATTTGACTTCTTCTCCAATATGCCAAAAGGAATAGTTTATGGAGAAAAATAACCCCTCTGTTGAATTCACAGGGTTTTTCCCCCTCATGGTTTGATTTCACTTGGGTTGTAGTCTCAAGCTGTTAGAGTATCTCCATATGGAAGCATACATGCTGGAGAGCATCAGTGTTTTTTGTTAGCGTCTTTTGTTGTAATGAAGTGTTCATTTATCATTCTATTCATCTTTTCCTTTGACATCGTAATGAAAATCCTCACAGATGTAAGTCATTGTGTTAAGTATAAATTTCATAAATTTGACCTTTTATTTTGTTTTGTTAACCTATTTATTTTTTCGTTTTCTATTCAAGGTTATTGTGTATGTTTATTAAGTAATACTAAGCGAAACATCATGATATGATTATTATCATTATGATATCGGGCTGTAAACTGTATATTTCAGAAATGCTCTGCATTGTGCTGTACAGTATGGTAAATATCGGTGAATATCCCACAGTAATTGGTCTTTGATGGAGCAGCTGCTCAAACAAAGGTTTGCCTTTTCATTTGTTAGACATAGCATGAATAAAGAGATATTGCTGTTTACAACAGTGTGCAACAGGTGCAGGGCCGCAGTCCTATCAATCAAGCATGAAAAGTCTCTGTGGCAACATTATTTTTCATTATCGTATTTTGTGCATTAGTGCTCCTAGAAATGTTTGATACAGTTCATTTTTTTCAATAAAGACACACAAAGGCATTTTCGATTTATCAGTGAGTGCACCAATTCAACGTGCCACCCAAGCTTATTGCCCTGTGTACTATTCAGTATTTTTTTGCTTAAGGTACAGTGCTCTTTTCTCCATGGAACGTCACCTCCCTGAATGAATGCCCCAGGCACCGTGAGTGTTGAAAGAAGTCTCATTATTGCGGCAATGTGTGGATAGCCTCTCTCTCTTTGAGACCCAGTTTGGGAGCATTCATAAGCCTTTTTTCTGAGATTTTCTCTGCCTTGTAAGCGTTGAAGCGTTTCCCCTTTGGGCCTGGCAGTGCGATGCTTGATACTTCTGTCAATGTTTCTGATGCGCTCCATGCAACCTCTGGTCCCGAGACTCCATCACTTTAATTGCCTCATGGGGAAATATGTTCACAGCCCCTCACATTCTGACTTGGTATGCTGCTGTTTTTAACTGTAAAGACTTATCGGCTTTATTTGGTATGAGTTTGCATGGAGTGATTCTGAGAAAGCCCTATGAATAGTATGTGTTTGTGTACATATTTCTATAAGCGATGCACTTACTGGACTGGGTTGAAAAATTGCGAATGCTTAGATTTTCTACTCATTGGTCTCTTTTTTTTGACATGATAAGCATGTGCTTGTGTTCATCACTGTAGAACTCATTATAGTATGCAGCAGCCAATCACCATCTTTAGAAAATACTGAACATGACTTAACACGAGTGAATCTAATTTCCATTCTGTGACCGAACAGAATAAGCTGTCCATATTGTTGTTAAGGCACTAGTTTTTAGTTCATTTGACGATGATGTATGATGTCTTCCTTCAGAATGATATCCCTTTTGAACTTTTTGAGCATCAGAGTCTACTTGTCGTGAACAGACATGATTACTCCTCTTCTGTGGAAGGAATCAACCAGTGATTAGGCCTATCTTTTTTCCCCCTGTGAATGTCCTTGATGATCCTCATATCTGACCTCTGATTGAAAAAAGCCTCTTTGCTCTGTTTGGAAGTCTTCAAAGCCATTTGTTTGCGGCCCTATTGTTGTCAGAAAGGCCATACAAGTCCATGATGCCTCTCACTTCGAAGACAAAGGCACAGATGGCGTGTTTGATCATTTCTACTTTGACAGGATGTCAGTGGGCTTTGTATTATTCAAAGGCTTGAGTTTGAAACTGGGAATTCAGAGTAGCCTATTTCTACATCAACTACCAAAGCTGCTACACTAAACATAAGTATGGCGCTGATGCTTGACATTGTAGTCGTTTTGATGTTGTTTATAACATCAAGAAGATAATCTATATAAGTCCCTGGTCAAATGTAAAGGTTGCATTCTTTGGAAAGTGTATACTCATCCTTGAAGGACCTTTGATTATAACATAACACGATATGGCATTTGTACTAATCCTACTTATCACAAACTCCTGACACATGACACCACACCGTTCTTGCCATCTTTGAAGTGTTTTACTCAGTCCAATCAGAGTGTTGTGTCTGTCCTCAGGGTACAGGGGTCAGAAAGGAGAACGAGGCCAGCTTGGTCTGGGGTTACCAGGAGATCCAGGACCCACAGGGCCACCAGGTAAGACCTGCACATTGGACTAAGAGGCCATACTAGTTTGGGTACTTTATGTAATGTACTGTACCTTATGTGTGTTGAAATATGTGGTGAAATGAAGCTCAGCCCTACTTGTTCAGCCAATGAAGTGCAGGAAGGGACAGGAAAGTTGGAGTGGTACTGTAGGAATAATATCTCACTGATTCTCCAACATTGAACAAGAGGAAGGATTGGTTCATTTATTTTGCTTTACTTTTGAGATGTTTTTAACCTTTAACTGTATTTACAAGCAATCATTAACATTTCAATTCAGAACCTTTAAGTATGACAGTATTTTAAGTATAGCAATAACATGGAAATTTGAATGGTCCCAAGATATTATTAATACTGCCAGTTTTCACATGACTCAACAAGTGTTCAATAACTTGGAACCAATGAACCAATAAAACTTAAGGTCCCTGATAACAGTGAGGTACAGTATCTCTGCCTATAAATCCAACCATAGATGCTCCAATTATACCACATCTGTCACAGACAGACCAGTCACAGCACAGGGGGGCCCTGCCTCCTCTACGCCTCTGTGGATCACAGGTACAGCATCCTCATCCACTGCAAGGAGAGAAGTAGGAATGTTTTTTTTTTTATCCAGTTAGTTAAGGCGGTGCCATTTTTTGTTCAGGCGGCCCGCCTTAACTATAAACCACTGCGGGAAACACTGGTGGTTTGTATTTCCCTCCTACATGTGGTCTTTACACAGCCAGCAGAATTAACTCGTCACCTCCTTGAGAACTTTGATTGGCTCACAGTTGGACAACAGAGCGTCCTACATCAGAGCGTCCTATGTCAGAGCGAGCGTCCTATGTCAGAGCGTCCTAACGTTGTGCATGCCTGTGCCAGTAATGTTATGGCATTGTTCACACGTTACACATACGGTCGTTCCAGAACTTTACTAGTAACGTTACAACGTCTTGAGCAGGGAAATTGTAAGAACTGATTTGACGGCATTTCAACACCGGCTCCATTCACACATGACCCCAATGCCGTGACATTAATGGAACAGGCCGCATGTGTGAAAGGGGCTATAGAGACAGATAGCAACAGGAGAGAAGTGAAACAGAGAGAGGAGAGAAGAGAGAGACAAGTGGGGATGATGAGAGGAGATGAGAGAGACAACAGAGTCACAGCTCAGAACCAAATGAGGCCTATGGCATGCTTCCAGCTCCCAGCCCTGAAGTTTGATTTCTATGTTATTTTTGCGCGCGTGCCAAACTGAGACTCCCCCTGAGACTCTTTGAATCCTAGAAATGCCCCTGTGGCCCACTCATGTGTATTGAACCCTTTTAAACAGTGATCAAAAGTAATGGAATTTTGACTCAAAAGTAATAACCAAGGCTGGTCATAACAAAATGGACTGAAGATTTGTATGTTTAGTTTTTACTTCATTTTGGTGTGTTTGGACATTGATTCATGTCAGTGACTTGTAAACTAGTTGACATTTCAAGAGTAGGGGATGAGAAGCATTTGGAAAGCTGGATAATATAGAAGGGTGTATATGTATTTCAAGCTAAGTGTAATATTAAAGTAATTGATTTTAATGAATATATACCTAACTGTAGGGCATAGGAATTACATATTTAAGAACAGTACAGATCCACAGGATAGCTGAGGCCGGTGGATGACTGATGACAATCAATCAAGGTAGTGAACATTTTCTGCCGTTTTAAAATATTACTTTAATTGGATAATTATCTTTTAGAGATCCACTGCATATATTTCATAACTTTTATGACAAACCTTGTACTTAAAGATATAATTCAGAATTTCTCTGATAATCTTAATTTTGGCTATATTTACATAATGTTCTTGACTAGGTGGAAAATAAACTTTTGGAACTTCTGTAAGCCATTGTAACTGAAAATACAATTGTTTTAGTCCAGTGTTTACAAGCACTATAAATGTAAACAAGCCATTTACAGCTTCAAAATACATGTAAAACTGTCTTTAATGGTCCGTTTTTCTGAGCCTGGTCTCCCGAAAATTTGTGCAATGAGCACAATGTCTTAAAATGCAAATATGTGCTCCGTGAGAGAAATACATTTTCCCACCATGAAAGGATTATGTGGAGGAGACACAACTAGAAACAGACAGTAGTTTAACATTAAAATAATGTGGTGGAAAGTAAGGGCATTGTGGTTGGGATGGTGAATGGGTAACCTGACTCTGCCAGGTGGTTTGTTTTCACAAATCCATCTGGGAACGCACTCGGCAAACCTTTGAAAGAGGCAGGCACTTTCAAAAAGTTACTTGGCAGGTGATTGGATGAACCATCTGTCTATCACCGTCTGGCAAGGCTAACTTCAACAAATCAGATCAACAAACCATATGACATAGTAGGATAGCGCCGAAGAGGGAATACTGTAAACAAACCGTAGATATGCAAAGCCCGCCCGCATAGGACGCTGTCAGTGGTTCGGAGTCAAACCAATAGATTGGAGCGTTCCCTAAGCTAATAGCTTAATTATGAATGCGTTATATGTGTTAAAGGCCCTATATGTAAATTGTTACTCTTACTGACACCGGTTGCCGTTAGGGGAACTGCAGTCAGTCTCTTACACGCGCTCCTGGCTCGCGCGTGCCCCGTGTGTGTGTGTGTATGAGGCAGGCTCGGGAACGCGCATAACATCACATCCGGTAGATTTGCCGTGAAAACTCGGCCCGAGTCCTCCACATTCCTGTTCATATAGAGATAGAACGGCTGAACAGAGAGACGCGGCTGGTCTCATTAGTTCTCATTAGTTATGGAGAATTCACTCATTGGCAATAAAAAACGCATAATAATGAATGTTAATTTCGGCAGAAAATTTACATATAGGGCCTTTAATGATGATCATCAAGGATTTAAAAGACAAGACCTGGGACCCCCCACCAGCCTACAGCAATATATTTACTTTCCTTAATCTTTTTTAAAGAGAGTTTTGCCATGGAGGGAAGCAGGAGAAACGTTTCTCAGGCATAGTATGTCTCAAAAATACTCAACAAGAAATGTGAGTGAATATGAATTCTCTTTTAGAAGGATCAGTACAGTTTGTGATCAAGCAATACTGATTGCTTAATAACTTGATTACATACAGTGTAAGAAAAGTAATGTACACTATATAAAACATCGTATTTGATAAAAGATTTTGCTCTACAACTTCACTCACTGAGACGGATGATAGGATGATGAGGATTGAATGAAACAGCCCCACTGAAAGAGAGGAAAGCATATAAATGGACAGCGTAATGTGCACCATATGTAGCAGGCCTTTAGATTACCTAGAAGATTAACCACTCACTCCCACAATGCAAGCTGTAAATTGAATTTTCCAGTTAAAATTTAATCAATCAGGAATGCAGAGGCTGCCATAGATCCCTTTGGTTTTTATGTTTAGATTTTATTTTGTTAAACATCTTCTTCCAGATGTACCCAAAGAGGAACTGATGCTGCATCTGCACCCAGCTGCTACTGTAAGGAAATAATGCTCAAAATACTTAGCTCATTTATAAGAAAAGGTAATGCATTGCTTTAATCTACAAAAATAATGTTTTTTTTAAAATGTCTAATAATGTATTTGAAAACATATTGTTTCTTATAGATTAATTTTTTCATTTGTTTATTTCAAAAAATAAATTTGTTTGCTTCTATATTTGTTTATATCATGCATGCAATGCATATGATTCATCATGATCAAAATCAGTTAGCTTAAGTCAGGCCACTTGCTCTTTAAGCAAACACATGTTCAGGTTTCAGAAACATACTTTTCTTGCATGTTTGGCTATCATCCCATTTCACTGCGTGAACATGCACTGTCATACATTTATACAAATGATAACAAACATGGCCTGAGACCAAGGAAAACATCTGAGGATCAGGCAGAATTAGACTGAACTTGGTGTGACACCCATTAAGCATTGATGAAAAGAAAAATATTTCATCCTTACTGAAACAAATTAACATTTTCTGTTGCTCTATTGCAAAAGACACATCTCTTACCAATGTGGAACACTACAACGTCAGAGAGACTAGGTTAGCCAAGTCTTCTCAGCTCGATGTCACACATACTTGTTTTGTGTGTCTTTTGTATCTACTTTTATATGTTTAAATAAATGAAAATAAAAGTGTTTTCCGTGCCAGTATGTATTCAACAATACTGGCAAAAACTAGATCATGGGTGCGTTCCATTTGGCCTCAGTCCTCCCAGCCTCGACTCCTCACTGCCTCGGCATCCAAAAATGAGCCGCCATCATTAAGGATGTTTCAAATGGTTAAAAGACGCATGAAGGAGCCTTCATATCTCCTCGCCTCTGTCCTCCAATGAGGTGTGTCCGGAGGATACACCGGTGTATCCTCAACGCAGAAATAATGAGTGAAGATAATTCACGTACCTATATAGGCTAAGCCCAGCTCCATACTATCAGAAATGTGTAGAAAAAATGACAGATCAAATCCACAGTTGTAAGTAACCTTGATGTGTCTCTCATTCTGTATTAATCTTTCTTGAGAATTGTGTTTGTGTGGGTTGCCATGGAATTTCCCTTCCAGGATAATACATTCTTACTAAACCTAATTAACAGCCTTTCATCAGCTGTCATCCGTGGAGGGGAAGGGGATACTGTGCGCGAGGAGCCACAAACGCCACGCTTCAAACGTCACTTCAGTGTGGAACCGTGTCCAATTGACAGGACACGGTTCACTCGATTCTTCTCCTCCTCGCATCTTCTCCTCATTTCCCCCGTGACCTTTCACAGAGGAGTCGAGGAGAAATCGTTATGTAATGGGATGCACCCCATGTGACCTTTCACCTAAGCCCCCATAGGCATTCAGCATGCCAGTCCAAAATTACACAATCCGAAATTCACAGTATAGGCTATACAAAAGCGGATAATATATACAACGTGAAGATGTACTATATAAAATATACATTAATTACTATGGGAAAACAAGACTGTTCCTCAAGTGAAAGAACCATCATAATGTCAAGTGACCCAAGTAGGCTAATAAGTAGCTTAGCCCTACAATGGAGTGCTATTAAAGGCCCCTCTCTCTAACCTAATGAAAGCTGTTAATCTTAAAAACATGAGCAAAGGTTCCACAGCAGACAAACCAAAGCACATACAGACCACCAACCAACTGGTAAATCATACATGATCACATGCAACACCAACAATGTCATCTGCATGCTGAAATGCCCATGTGGCTAAGTTTACATTGGTAAGACCACCAGATCACTCAAAACTTGCATCCCTGAGAACAGAAGCGCCATAAGAAATCATGACCTGAAAACCCCTGTGGCTGTCCACTTCCCTCAGGCTCAGCAGTGGGGGACGTCGACCTGCGAAGACGCTTGGACAAGGCAGAGAGCGTTGGAGAACAATGGAGCATGCACTAGTGAACAATCTTTAATAAATACTTACCAGGGTTTGGTGTCCGAGGCCAAGTTCTAGAGAGAGTTTATGTCAGCCCGGTGGAGAGCATCCTTGTGTTTAACATCTCTGTCTGGTTTAGAAACTTAAATGTGAAGAGCAGGAATAAATTAGCCAGGATTGTTAACACTGCTGGGAAAATAATAGGCATGCAGCAAAGGCAGTTGGCTGACCTATACAACCCAGCTGTACATAGAAAGGCTCTGACAATAGTTCATGACCACAGTCACCCCTCCATAATGAGTTTGAGGTAGGCTACTCCCCGCTGGCCGACGGTTTGGAATGCCTGTGGCCAAAAAGAGCCTCTATGAGAGATCCTTTGCTCCTCCTGCGGTCAGCCTGCTCAACAAGACCAGACCAACCACTGCGCTAATTGGTTTGTGACTGTCTTGTGCTTGCATTGTTTACCGCATTTTGTACCATCCGTGTATTTTTGTGTATGAGACCAAAGACAAATATCCAGCCCTAGTTGGACAATAAAATTCTATTATATTCTATTTTTAGTGACTAGTGCCTGTTAACTGGCAGAATAGTGACTAGTAACAACAACAACAAAAGTACTGGTGCCTAAATGTTTGTGACTAGTGCCTTTTAGGGAATAGTACAAATGAAATGAGTCACTAGTAACTATAAAATAAGCACTAGTACTTACGTATGAAATTGTTACTACTACAAATAGAAAAGTGACTATTAAAAACCAAATTAGTCACTAGTACCTATAAAATTAGAACTAGTATCTATTATATAGCAATTATATACAGTAAATAAACAGACTTAGACTACAAACATTTTTGCATTTCCCCATTGACCACCATTCCATTTGCATTGAATATTTAACAAACATAATTTTCAAATAATACCATATATAATCATATTTTTGCCTACTTAACTTAAAAATTTCTGAAAAAGGTACATGGTTTTTGAATAAAATTGCTGTATTTATTTGCAGTGTCCCTGAGTTTGTGTTCAACCCTGTTACATCATACCATTTCCCCCCTATCAAAATAATGGACCAACTCTGTGACATCATTTGGGGAAGTGACTGCTGCAAAGGTGACACTTTTATATCTCTATTTCATTGTTTTATTGTCAGATTGGGCATTTCAAGCTCAATGTATCAACTCTGTTACAAGATGGTAAACAATTGTTTAGGTAAAAGAAAACAATAGCAATAAGGAAGAGTTGGTGGCTCAGTGGTCTATTTTATTTGGGGGGGGACTCAGATTACAGACATTACAAACATTGTTTGCCCATAATACTCTAGACAGTGGTATGTCTGTATCACATCATTTTAAGCTAAGGCGCATACCATGTAACCGCAACATCCTGGGTTCGAATCCCGACCTTTAGCGCATGTCATCCCCCTCTCCCTCCCAATCTTTCCTGTCTCTCTCCTCTGTGTACTGCCCAATAAAGGCAAAATGCCCAACAAACAAAAAATCTAAGCAATAAAAAAAAGTTGGACTAAAGTAACGGGGGCTGAGGACTCAACTGCAGCAGCTGTTCAAGATAAAAGCTTGTCAAACTGATATCACTGAACAGCGAGTGCCCGAGATGGAAACAGGACATTGAGACAGGGTAAAAGAAAATAATTACATTTTTGACTGATGGAGATGGATGGATTCAGGATATGAAGGATAACATGTTACTAGTACCAATATAATTCCAGTGTGGTACTTTCCTCCACAGTATGCCATATATATCAGGTCACTGCTGAAATAAAGGAAACACCTGAGTAAATGTGGGATACAAAGTACGTGCTTCCACACAGGTATGGTCCCTAAGATAATTACGCTATTAACATCCCATCATGCTTAGGGTCATATATAAAAATGCCCATTATTTTGGCTACCATGGCTAGGAAAAGCGTTCTCAGTGACTTTGAGAGAGGGCTGACTGTTGCAGCACATTTGGCCGGAGCTTCAGTGATGAAGACTACTCAACTTCTTTATGTTTCACAAGGAAAAATGGCTAAGGTGATGTTGGCATGAAAGTCTCAGGGAAAGAGGTCATCAACGAGTGGCAACCGTGGACTGAAGCACACCCTCCTCGACCGTGGTGCCAGTGCATTGGTTTGAGATGGAAGGAAAAACAGACGAGCAACTCTGAATCACAGTTGACAGCAAACGTCAATTTAAGGCCTGAGCAGACAGTTTCACAAGAACTGTTGGAACAGAGAAGAAGAGAGAACTTCACAGAGAGGGATACCATACCATGGTCAGGTGGCAGTGCATAAATCCATGATAACACCTCAAAATGCACGTTTGAGAGTGAAGTAGTACAAAGAACACAGAAAGTGGTCTACTAAAGCAATGGAAAAAAAGTAATACGGTCAGACAGGTCATCCCTCACTCTGTTCTCAACAAGCGTGCAGTCCACACTCCACAGGCCTTGTCGGGATGTAAAGTTAAGTGTTGAAGTACCTGGCAGCAGCAAGTGAGGTTCAGCAGACAGAAATTATATCTGTTCGGAGAGAGAGAAAATTATGCCTAAAATGCATCAAATAGGCACAAACTAGGGCAGTTAGGGAAATGTGACCAAATATAGGCCAGCAACTTACAGTCTCGCCAGAGGAAGTCAACACCAGCCTAAGACCTGACCTGGTACTTTGGTCCAACACTCAACAATCTGTTTACTTTGTGGAGCTCACTGTGGATATTCTTAAGGTCAAGAAATTCACACGTTAGTAGAGATATTCCGTTTTTTAGATGTTGACATAAAAAAGTATGCATTGTCTTTCCTGCTGTGTCTCAACAATTGGGTGTGATTTTTGTTTATTCTCTTTTTGTGACAGACTTGTTACATTTCATTCAATATAAACAATATGTTAGACAATGATTACAATTATAGTGAACATTGAAATATTGATTGTCCCTTCAACCCTCCATTAGCATTTGAACCCCATCACACTGTGTTCAACACATTATATGATCATTTTTTGTTAATAGTTTGAGAGTTATGTCATATGTAATTGATGTTTGTTCTGTAGTGAGTATGATGTTAGAGTAATCAGTCAAATATAATATTCTTTAATATTGGTGAGGTTAATGCATAATTTTTATACAAAATGTACAGACTGGTGACACATAAAGTACTCATGACAGTGCTTTGGAGTGCCAGTGTTGTGGGTTTTTAGATTACATTTCTGCTTGAACTAGTGATCTTAAAGAAGGGACATGTGAATAGTTTGTTATTGAAATGACCTCAGATTTATTTTCCAAACTTAAAAAATATAATATATATAAAATATTCAGACAAACTCCAAGTTGTCCGTGATGGGGTTGAACTTAAATAGCGAAACAAAAATGATTAGGGTTTTATGCCTGGTGGGAAAATATGTTAAACAAGTCCCCTATTAGATTAGAAGTTTGTTTTTATGTCCCGCCACCATGATACATGTGTCTGTGTGTAGACGCATTCTTGTGAACACAATAACTCAAGAACAAGAATAAATTCATACTTACACCTTAGGTTCCCCCTATAAAGTAGATGATCTGATTAGATTTTAGAGCACCTTGCTGCATACACTTGCAAATTGATGAGAAATGTGTTTTTATCTTGAAACAACTATAACTCCTTAATGCTTTAAGTTTTTCAGTTCATATTATTATTATTCACCCATGTGTTATTTGAAGACAAGAAATATAGAAATAGAAATATAGAAATAGAAATATTTGCTAATTAATGCACGAATTAGCTTAATTAATGACCTAATTAGCATAACCAGTTTAATATATCATGGTGATTATGGCGGGACATTACGCAGTGCCTCTTTATTTAATAGTTTTTTTTTCTCAAATGGTAAGTCCCGAATGCCACCGAGAGACAGTCTAAAGTATTCTGGACTATGTATGTCATCATATGTAAAGCAGTGTTTTTAATGGGTAATAATTTATTTTATTTGACAATTTTTTTTATTTATTTATTCCTTTTTTTTCAAGTGGAGGCAATAATACATGGGTTTGATAATATACAGCAGGCAAACAATGACATTCAATAATTCATAGACATACATAATACCTACATTGCCATTTATCCGCACATGCTGTCTACTTTGATTATACAATCTGTACGGTGGTCTGACCAAAGTTTTAAAGGAGAAATTGCAGGTTTCCCAGAATAGACTAATCAGGTTAACATTAGGACTAGCCTCGAGAGATCATGTGGGCAAAGAACACTTCCAGCAGCTGGGCTGGCTCCCCCTGGAAGCCAGGTTTGTTCAACTCCAGCTCAACATGGTCCACAACATTTACAACAACAGGGCCCCTGATTATCTCAATAATCATTTTCAGAGGAGTGGTGACACGCACACTCACAAGACTAGAGCCAGCTGACCTGTGCCTACCTAGATTCAGAACTAATATGGGTAAATGTTCTTTTAAATTCTGTGCAGCCACAAACTGGAATATGTGGCCCCTCCAGTTAAAGTGTATTAGTAGTCAACATCTTTTTAAGAAAAAAGTCTAAATGTGGCTTTTAGAAAATGTCAGAGATCAGAAATTAATGATCAGTTAATGTAGTTTACTTTGTATTGTTGTCTGTTTTCTATGGCTGTATTGTCTATCTGCCTGAGACCAAGGACCACAATGGAAATAAGTCTTGACTTTATTGTGTATATCCTTGATGTTTCTTTGAGATGCATGTCTGTACCCTGCTACTCCATGTATTTTAACTTAATGTCAAATAAAATCAACCAATCAACCAATCAGTAATGATTTAATGCTGATTCATCACCAGTATATACTTCCAGTCTATTGAAAGTATACCTTAAACACTTCCAAAACCCACTGAAATTACCATGATTCATCAAAATTACACCTCATGGGGTCACATGTAAAATGTGATTTAATTCTATAAAAGTAATAATATAATCTATTTGCAGTGTAGGAAGAGTAAGTCTTTCTTTGTCACAGGCTGTATTAATTAGTGCAAAGACAAAAAGACAAACCGTTTCAAGCAGAGTTACTTGAAAAATCAATACTCAAAGGTGCACTGATTCAGGACAAGACCGATTACATCTTGATTCAGTGATCTGTTTGTGTATATCTACATTTTCTCTCTTTCTTGATCCTGTCAGTCCCTGGCCAACTGTGACTAATTCTACCGTACATTGTACTCCCTAACAACAGCATGCTTTTCTAACTCAACACAGATGGCGTGCGTCAACAGACCTAATGGATCACTTTCCGCTGAAAAATTGAGCGTAACAGTGTGCTAGATCATTTGCTGTTTCAAACCTGTCTTTCAACAAGAGCTTTTACCCAAATCCTGTTAAGTATTTTGTTGGACAGCCAAAATACTAAATAGGCTACCTTGGAGAGGGAAAAAAACAGTGAGAAGCAAATTTGAAACTGCTAATTTGCTGTGATGTTGAACTCTCCCCGCCAATGAAACAGATCATTGATTGTAAACCATATAACAGAGGCTTTGTGTTCAGGACTTTAGATCAATTTTCGCTTTGTTAAAGACGTTAAGGGATTATATAGGCCAATTGGAGCTGATAGTTGATCAACTATTTTTCATACCGCTGCAAGTCAGAAAGAAATCCAAACATGATGCCCTTGCAAAGGTGTATGCAATCACACTCTTTGTGTGTGCGTGTGATTTTGGGTCAGGTATCATGGTGCATATACAGTATACAGTAGTGTATGATACCGTGACACCTTGAGATGCAACACCCTTAAAAATGATAATACTATGTTTTTACGTGAGTTTGTATGGAAAATCCCATTTAGGCTTTAAGGGGAAAGTGGAACTTCATACTGTGACAATGCCCTGCTTGGTGTTTAAATTCAACATCCTTTCCTGTTAGATGTTGCAGTATGGCCTTATTCTGTTGTCAATTGAATAACTATGGGAAAGAAAAAATTCTTATTATATTCTTCAGTGGGTGTGTAGTCCTATGTCAAGTCACATGGGCCTGGCATAAACAAAGAGATATGATTTGGGGCTGTGTCTTCTTGTGACTTCAGACACTGCACAGGAAACTGTTTAAATTTTAACATTTTGTAAACCATGTAAGCCAGATATTTTAATAGGGAAAAGCTCCTTTTCATTTCAGTATTTTTACCTGGTAAAGGAAACGTTATCCCTCTAATTTGGGCCCAGGAATTATGAGGCCACAAATGAGGTCCACTTTTACAAAGGCACATCCTTGCATGCAAACCTTCTACTTAGATGCATGTTATTGTTTTTCCATTAACTGGGCTCAGCTGCTGATGGTGCCGATGCTGCAGATAGTACATTATCTTCTTAGAGCAGAACAGCCAGAGGCTACTGGTATATATTTTTATGCATTCTCTAATGTGGGGCTTGTCTTTTAACCCCACTGTTATAAATTGTGTACACATGCTGGAATAATAGCTGAAACTACCGGCTCTGAAAGCCTGAATGTTATTTTCTCACTCAGCCTAACTGAGCAGAGTTGTGACAGATAGGAAATACCTGACTAACTTTTTACAGGTCTTATGTATATAGAAGTTTAGACAGAGTTATCTTTTGTGATACTCAAGAAAAGATAAACCTCAGTAACTCTGCCAGACTAAAATGTTATAATTTTAAAGAGTTTTGGACAAAAATCAGCTTGGTCCCACTGGGGTGAAATATTTGCACACCAAGTCCCAAAGCCCTCATGTCCTGTTCTTGGTTCTCACAAGCCACAGTCTCATGTATTGCATTGATCCCATGCTAACAAATGCTGTAACAGAGAACCACAACATTAACTTCTACCCAACCTCTGCGCTTCAAAGCTGTACAGGAGGAGGCATGGATTTTCTGAGCAAAAGTCTCTTGGTTATGTAATTCTGTTTTTACATCCATACTGCTAAAAAAAAATCCATTCTGGTACAACGCTGAAAATAAGAGATAATACGTTTTATGCAAATGGTCTAGTCAATAATTTGTAGATTAGATGAGTTAAAGGGTTAGTTTGGAATTTTTGACATAATGTCTCATTTACTACTTACCCATGATGTTGTTGATCGATGGAGACCATTTTCATCTAATTCCATGCTGTCCTTCTTGTGGACATACACATGTTGCTAATGCTAGCGCAACATAATGGTACCATGGTAGCATCCACTACCAAACGCACTTAAACACTCCACAGTGCACCCAAAGCAAATAAAATATGACGACAGTCTATCGGGGTTAATTTGAGTGTTTATACCATCATTTTTTAAGTCAAACTATTGTTGAATCCTTTACTTTGTGCTGACCTGTGTTCTTCTTCTTTTGCTGTGTTTTACACCTGCTTGTGCTCATTATCGCCACCTAGAGTTGCAATACACTACCCAAATACTAATGCTAAAGTGATGGATTCAACGATAGTTTGACTTAAAAAATTATGGTATAAACACTCAAATTAACCCTGATAGACTGTCATTGTATTGTATTTGCTTTGGTTGCACTGTGGACTGTTTAAGTGCGTTTGGTAGTGGATGCTACCACGGTACCATTGGGATGTGCTAGCATTAGCAACATGTGTATGTCCACAAGAAGGACAGCATGGAATCAGCTGAAAAATCGATCAACAGCATCATGGGTAAGTAGTAAATGAGACATTATGTCAAAAATTCCGAACTAACCCTTTAAGGTAGTGTGATTATTCATTTAGATCGTTTTATTGTTTTTTTTATGATCCAGAGTAACAATAGTTGGACACAGTTTAAAGAATTTACCTTGTAAAATACCAAAGTAAGAACAATGATTATAGTGTTCTATTTTAGCATCCATTTCCTGATACCTTGGTAGAGATTATGTAATTATATTGTGTTTACAACTTTTTGACATTTCAGGCTTTGTGGAACAGACTTGAGACTGTATTTTTTATTGACTACAGACATTTTATAAAATTTAATAAACATACACCGGAGAGAAAAGGTGAACAAAAGTGAAACAATGCTTAAAAATATGACACGCCCAACAGGAACTTTAAGTGAAAAAAGACAGTGTTTGCTTTGGTTGGCGGTGTTCACACAGACCTGGAGTTAGTCACGCCAACATGATTCAGTGCTGCATGTGATTTCTGACCCTTCCACCACACACATGCTTCAGGTTAGGAACAGGAGAGTGACTGCTGGTTTATACCTATGTGAGTGCTTGCAAACCACAGGGCAGCTGTACCAACAGACAGACTTGTTATCCTTGTATTGCAGTGACCCTTGTGTGCATATTCCCTTAGCAGGATGCCTCTACACTTACATCACTGAGACAAAAGACTGTCACAACACGCCAACTTGATTTAAAAACATATATCAGGCTACGTTAAGCTGGAACTGATGACACATATAGTAGATGCCAAGTATGCTTGAGTGAATGTAAAACAGACTTGAAAGATTGAGTGACTGTGTGGTCAAGATTCTGCCACTGGGCCCATTCTATGTGTATTTTCACATCCGTTTCTAGTCAGTTTCATGTGATAGCATTTATGAGTAACTAAATATTTTTCAGTTCTGTTTCATACTCTATCTACCCTGATATGTTGATGTCTGCTATTGATGGGGGTACAATGAGATAACCAAGGGTTATGGGTATGACAAAATTATTTAAAAACCCCATCCAAGCTTTGGATTCTAGACAGATATTCCAGGCTGGGGCAAAATATTATTAAATATTAGTAAATAATTTATTTTGTTTTCTTACAAACAAAATAAACAGTATGTTTTAGACGTCTTGCCATTGATCAGTACTACACAACATCATGCATTGTCATCATGCATTGTCACCCTCTTGGCTCAAGTAGAGATCTCCTGAGATACAAATTCAGTAGACTTCTGGACTACTCCATCTGTGGTCTGTGCATAGCAATCATTTGAACTGTGGTTATGAGCTTGCTCTTAATTTAGTGAATATAATTCTCTCCAATATTTCCTTGATTATCAATTCACTGCACTGGCTTTCATCCATCTGTACAGAGACCAGGTATAAGAACGACGCCAAGATGATTTGTTTCTAAAGACAATAAGTCAAAAGTCATTTACAGTAGAGGCTATTCAGATATCTCTCTTCACATGCTTTAAAGCAAGGGCAAAACGAACTCACACTAATACTCAAGGATAGTCAAGGAATATCTGGGACTGAGGTATTTAAAAACAGCACTATGTTGATTGAATTGTAATATAGCTTATCGGAGGGTGGAAAACTTTGCGAAGAATCTCATTCAATTAAACATATTTTATTTATTTCCCCCAGTGCTTATGACATCTTTTAACAGGCGTGTTGGCACACGTTGGGCCACATGCAGTTAAGACCAAAGGAGAGGGTGACTCCTGTCAGGGTTACCCTACTTGTAACCAACTGGGTATCAATTTGCCTCATACATTTTCCTCAGACCTCAGCAATTTTAAAATTTCTAAGAACTAAAGATAATTCTAACCAAATGCATGCATAGCAGGTGAATGGCATGCAACAGATAGAGAATGAACTGTCAATGCACATAAGTAGGTGAACTAAAACAGTATTTATTTGATACTTTTTTGTTTTGAAACGTCTGCGTGATTAGGGAAATAATTGCTTCAGCACCACAAAGCCATTCAGTTGCATACTTCAGTTGCAAAAGAGATTTTTAATCTCAACAAGGCTTTTTCCTGGTTAAATATAAATAATATAATATTAATATAAATACTTCTGCCAATCTGAGGCTTTTATATCATCGCCCAAGTGACATTTTGAATATAATTGGCTGGAAAGTGTATTATTAACAAACAACTCCAGCAAAACTGTCTGATCACTATTCTAAATCAATGCATCACTGCATTTTGAAAATTTCATATTTGCCACTGGCATGCAATGGTTTGACTAAATGGTTTTTCCAGTTGCCTTCCAGGTAGTTATTCAGCCTGATGGAAACCTCCTCAATCCTCAAAAATAAGATACTGCTAAGTTCCATAACTTTTCCATTTGTTAAGTGTAGCCTGTGTTAGACTTTCTAAATATATCATTGTAAAATTAGTTCTAATATAAAAATTGTAAATTTTTACTACCATAAGAACGTGCCATTAACTATTTTTACAATGAAATGTTAAGAAAATCCTACATCATCTTTGAGTAATTGCAGTTTGATAGATACAATAATTAACACACATTACAGTATTATCTGGTGTTTATTCCACCCATAAAAATAATGCCTGGCAGATATTCATTATTAGCATTCACCTGCACATGCCAACTTTTTAAGATGCAATACCTTCAAGATAAGAGTGAGTCATTCTCAGAAACAAATAATCGGCCGCAGCATTTTGAGGCTGGCCTTTTCTCCACACATTCCATGGCATGAATACTAAACATAATGTGAGAAGAGCCAGGAGCCAAGCCAGAAATTTTATTATTTGGGAAGGATGTTGTGTATAGTATGTCGTGTTCACAAAAGCAGAAATTAGTGGGGCCATGGCCAAGGTATTTCTAAAATGCATTCCATAATGTTTGCCACCCAATTTTTTGTTGGGTTTCTTTCTACATTGATTTCCCGCAGGAATTATATGCGTCATCAGACTCCATGTCCACCCACTAGTTTTTTTGTCTTTTTTTCCCTTCTGGACAGTTAATTTTGTGGCGGCGGAATCTCAGAAAACGCAAGGCCCTGGAACTAGTCCTTGTACATCAGAGATGTATATTTACTGAAGTTGTGCAACATCTATTTGTTTTGTGACCTTGACCTACTTTTCATCTGGTAGGGCGGCCATCTTGGAAAACACGTTTTTGCTGATAAATCGAGAACTATATATCAGATCGGAACAAAGTATCAACTTGAAGCTTGACTTGGGGAACATATTTCTCAAATGACAACTATATAGGTCGGAGGTCAGGGTCATATGGCCAATTGAAAAAGAGGTGCGACAGAAAATGGCACTTTTATTGGCCTACAATTGTCTACTGTATGTCATTGTTCATCAGAGATGCATATTTAAACACTTGGGCGTATATCATTTGTGTCACCCACGGGTGGCGGGACTCCCCCCCGCCCAGCTAGCTAGCAAACAGAGCTTTAGCTTAGCACAGCATCTTGTCATGGTGTGTTGTTTTGATCCTGGATGCAGTCATCGAAGTGGTGGTGTGGAAGGCTGCATGTTTTCCGGTCAGCGAACTCAAGAGGAGACGGGCTACTCCTGATTCACGTTCTTTAATAAGATGAGATCTTTGTCAGATCAGATCAGGCTAGTAACATTAGCCTGCAGGCTGCTGTTACATACATCTCTCTAGCTAGTATCGACCTAAAGCTGAATGTCTTCTATTTTTTCCAGGCAAATTTCCATGTCAGTCCGGACAAAGTTATTCCACCGTTCTCACCTAAAGAAACCTATACAAATGTCATAACACAATATTCATGATATTGTTGTTATAAGTAATGACGTGTGCTGAATCTTTCGGTAGTAGTATAAATAAAGACTTCTCAGCTGTGTTAACATGAAACTTGAAAAAATTGAATCATGAAAATGTGTACTAATAATGTGTGCTTTGCTTTTGCCATATTCAAAGGTGGCAAAATAATTTATGTACAGTGGGTCACAAAATAACAAATGGAACCTGGTTAATTATATATGTTGTGCTTTTCCGATGACTGGGTTGCTATACAATAAAAGGGCATCAGTGCTAATCACTAACTTTTATTTTGTTTTTTATCACAGTCCATGTTACAGCACTTATTTCAACCATTGCTTATGCCTATCATGAACTTAGTGGTACTTATGACTGCCGTTAGACACACGATAGACCTTGCCCTTTAGCTCGTAGTTTGCCCTGACCATCCCTGCTGTGGGGTCTAAGTTAGGTGATGTCGGAACAGCAGCTTACTCGCTCCTTAACATTAGTTAGTGTATCCACAATCCCAGTTATTGATCCACGGAGACTCCGATGTCAAAAGATAAAGTACAAA
>OMLI01101446.1:0-33657 GCA_900302605.1 Rondeletia loricata
ACCACAGTCACCGCTGGGTCTCCTTGAGAGCAGACAGACTGCCCATGTCATAATCTGCGGCGTGCATTACGAGAGCTACGGCACACTAACGCATAAAAGCCTGCAAGAGCTTTTTGTGTTGCGCATCAGTTTGTTTGTCAGCTCTTTATCGTACCATAAGAGATGATTTCCCAGGAACACAGGTGTTTTTCTTCAATTACATGCGCTTCTTGTCTTTGTCGAAAAAAGTCACTAGAAAAGATTCAGTCAAGGTTTGGCTGAATATTCAAATTTGGCACCGTTTATTCTAATTAAAATGATGCTAAATTAGCTTTTTCCAGCTTTTGATAATGCCCCACATGCCTGTGAGAGTATGTTTACCTTTGCGCAGGAGATCAAATTTGCTCTCCGTTACGGCACCTTAAAAGGAAGCTTTTACAATTTTATCTGAAATGAGTATGTGATTTGACACAGGTTTTCTAATCAGTAGACATTTAGGATTCATGTAGTCCATCCCCAGTTTACCAGTCCCTTTCCATTCCACAGGGAGCTGTTTTATTTATTTTTGTTTTCTAGGAGAATTATGCACTCTTGCACAGGCTGAAAAGAGAAATGAAAAAAGATAAAGAATATCATCCAATGATTAATGTAGGAAGGACTTCAGTGATGGTCGCCAAGGAGATGGAGGATTTCAAGAATCTTAAAAGAGATGAATAATGATAATCCTGAGAGCTCAGCCTCTTGATGCATACTGCAGAGTACATCTATTGGTCTGTTTTTCTTTCACAAATGAAAGCCTCTTCTCTTTTTTTCTGCCTGATCTGTATTTCTGGCTAAATGTACCTTGCATGTGTATCCGTTGCAGTTAAATAATGATTCATATCTCTTATTAGATTTGAATTCTAATTCATGTAACTGGGTCCCTTAAACAAATTTAAATGGAAATATGAAAGGGAATCTGAGCCTAACTGATGAGGCTCCATATCTAGTGAGCTATCATTTCTCCACGCGTGGCTCTCTGGGTCCATCAGGAGCTCACCGACATGGATTTTAATGGCTTTTAGCAGGCTCAAACACTGTTCCCTGCTTTCAATGAAAACTTAGGATAAAGAGCTCAATTAACACCTAATGTGGAGCGAAGGACCTGCATGAACATTACGCAGGGGTCGAAGGTTTGCTCTGCCCCCATGCAGCGGTGTGTAATAAGATGATGCATAAAGGCCCGTGCTCCTCGCTCCCCAAAATGAGACCGCGAGATGTTAATCTCTTAAGCATATTTGAGATAGTTTTTCCTTTTTTGGAGACTGCCGAACCTCCAGTGTCTGTCCAGATCTCGGCCCGGCGGGGGAGGCTCCGCTAGTGTGGGAATTGCTCTCTTCCTGCGCCTTTTGGTGGAGGAGACTGGGCCTGACGGTGGGGAGTCTCTGTGTGCTGGCAGACACAGTGTTCCCAGGGGCTGCCTCATGAAGCTCTGATAAAGGCATTCTGTCTGGACGCCGTCAATGCACACGGGCCGGGGCTCGGCCGCCTTATAACGTAAACATATAGACATCCTCAAGCCTCCCTGTTAGAGTCCATCAGGCAGCGCCCTCCCCCCACACACTCGCATTCCCCTTCTCCCTTTCACTCTTCCTCTCCCGCCCTCCTCGCTGTCATCATTCCTGTCATTATTTCCTCCTTTTGATGTGAGGCTTCTCAGCCCTCTTTAGCTTGTGTTACCCGTGTTATCTCTAGTCACTCCTCTGCCTCTGGAAGGCTTCACACACTCTTCGCCATTTCACATTTATTTCATTTGGACACAGACCAACCCCTCCAACCCCCTCAAACATTGACTTATTGCTTTGTCAGGTCCACATGGTATACAAATATGTCTGTGTCAATTAACACCCAATCAGTATTATGTCAGTGCATTCAAACAAAGTAAAGCAAATAATACTTTATGTGCAGTGTCGGTTGTGACGAGAATCACATGAGAGTGTGAGCAAGAAAACATCCAAAGTGGTGAGGCATTTCTCTCATGCCGAGAAGTGTGAGGATAGGTCAGGAAGACTGTTCAAAGCCGGGACTGACAGATTTGTAAAAACAAGTTCAGACTTGCCCCGACAGTAGGCTGGTGGAATGGAGTCTCTCCCCTCGCACTTCTTGTCTAGGTCGTCTCGTCCGCCTGATTGCGGATGGCCATTTTGTGTACTTTTCATCTATCAGAGAGTCTTGATTGTGCTGTACTTGTGCAACAGCTCTATTGTGCGCGGCAGACAAAAGCTGAAATCTCGCAGCCATCCACATAACAGCTTCTGAGCGCTGAGTCCGTCTCATCTTCAAAAGCATATTCTGAAGATATACTGTGTTTGCTCGTTATAGGCCATTCAATAGATAAATCACACATAATAGCACGGCAGAGATAAACTGGTCTTTGTCTACCCTGCCCAACAATTGACATACAGTGTGCCTCATCAGCGTCTGTGAATTTTTTTTCAGGAATTCGGAAAAAAAGGTTTGATGGAGAAGATACACATGGTGCAGGAAGTAGTGCTCACTGTCCAGAACATTTTGGATGAAATTGCAAACATCGGGGAACGACTGAAGAAGTAATTTAACCATTTCACGTTTGTTCTGCGGTGTTGATTTGATTAATCTCAAATGATTTGCAAGTTATATTTTTTAATAGATATTCACATTAATCTGACACAGTCATTTATCCACAGCACATTCAACTGGTCTGTCCCGTTCTTGTCCTGCCTGGCCTGCTTGGTGCTGTTTGTGGCAACAACAGTACTATATTATATCTCACTGCGCTATGTTGTGCTGATATGGGGTAAGTTCTAAAATCGCAACTTTTACTTTCATTTCATTTCAATTTTGTTGCAAAACACAGTTACAGTTGGCAGCTCTTATGCATTCTTCCCAACTGCAAATCCAGCATTTAATGAAGTACAGTAATTTAAGAACTTCCCATCCCTACACCTCTGCAAATGCACAGAGATCAGACAGGAGGTTCACTCTGCTCAGTGTGGGCTGCTGTAGTCGAGCCCAGCAGAGACAAGGCCTGGGGTTTGTGTGAAAACAAAGCAGAGGTAGAGTATCAAGCTGTATATAATACATGATGTCCTTGGGCAGTCTGTAGGCTCCTGGTCTAGCCTCTCATTATCTGCTGTAGTCATACAGAATAGACAGTCATCTCAGTGGTCAGGGAGAAATGCTGCCCTTAACAGGCTCTCCTCCTCCAGCTGTAAGCCCACAACCACTGTACTTCCACACTGCCTTCAACACAATCAATACCAAAAAACCATCATATCAAACAAAAACACACACTCTGAGACACTCTTCTGCCTCCCCAGTTAACCCCCATCTCTGTGGTTGCAAGGCAAGCCTTTCAAGTTGTTTGCACATATTTAAGTCCTTAGGTTCTTTGTCTGCACATTGAGGTACAGGCAGTACCAAGCTGTGAATATAATGGTCCCATTACAACACGACCCCAGAGATAGGGTTTTCTCTGTGGTATGCAGCCATGTGAAAAGTAAATATAGATGTACAAGAAATGATCAGATTGAAGAAATCAACGTATTTGAAACGAAAACTCGTCCTGCACATTGGGATGAAAGTGTGATGGTTTGAGGTGGAGTTGCTACTCTTTGCTCTTGGCTATTTGTTCCAAGAGACCTGTGTTACCTTTGGCATCACACAGTAACACATGTTGAGCAGCCAAGCTGGACGGCTCATTTGGAAAGTTCTCATGGATGTGTGCCTGCTGTTTGAATTAAAATAATAGATAACATTGTTTATCTATTGCTCTATCCATAAAGGTCCCCACTGTATTGGTCTGTCTTGAATTCAGTTTGGCTCCCAGGGATCAATTGAAATAGAGCAATTTCAAATGCATTGGTGGAAACACTATACATGGATCGGGTTACACAACTCTTTTTTTTTTTTTTGCTCTGTGGAAAAATATGCTGGTTGGTATGACACCTTTATTTATTAATGTGTTCTTGTTTTCACAGGCGTTCACAAATTTACCAAGAAGCTGCGCAACCCGCATGCTATTGACAATAATGAAATACTGGATTTCCTCAAGAGGGTGCCTTCTGATGTTCAAAAGGTAAGGGTCCAATTTTACATACAGATAGGGAGGGAATTCCCTGAAGATGTCTGCATTATTTGCTCTAACAGAATTCCCAAGTGTTGAGGAAATATATCCTCTGGCTTTGTTTGATTATTAATGGACTCTCGCCTTTAAAGCACCCCTGGCCCAATTATTCCTCAGTGCAGTTTGATGTAGTCGCCCTAGTGGAGATACTCTGATCTGTCCTCAGCCATATCGCTGCAGCCTTGTCCGTGATTAGCAATTTTGTCTCTCTGATTGTAGCGCTGTGACATTAAGGCTGGTGATTGGCCGAGGGCCGGCAGAGGGCTCCTGACGTCTCTGGCTGTTGTGTCAGCACACAGGCTCTGACGTGGCCTCAGTCACTTCGGGGCGGGGGAGTCAATTAATGTAGCCGTGAGCCCCAGTCGTCCTGCTGGGTGCCATATGTGATTATATATTAGCCATGGCTGATATGCCATTTGCATTTACATCACAGAGCTAAGGAGAGCTGTCAGAGTGGCGCTGGGCGTTCACTGTTCTCTGACTGAGAATTTAGCTTGGCCAGGAAATGGAGTGCCATAAAGTGCCTTCATCTCCCAGGTACTCACCAGACAGGATTCAGCCAGAAAGCTTGACAAGTCTGGATCTGGAAAGACACTCTCACCCCAGTCTCTTTCTTTGCCGCACCCTTGATGTCCTCCTGCTGCAAGCCATTGCTGGTTTCCCTGTGATGTTGTTGGAGGGAGGCTGTGTTGTTTGAGATTTGGCTGACTGAGTTGGCAAAACAAGATGGTGAATACATTTTGATTCACAATTCTTTGTATGTCTTCTTCCCAATGGGATACAGTGTTCAAGCTTTGAAAATGACTCACTTTCAAATCCCATGGAAACAATACTTTTTAGCCTGGTTTAAAAGAGAAACTACATCTTGAAAATAGCTCCAATCATAAAAAAACAAAACATCCTTAAGATTCATCATAAGTACGTTTCGTTTTGTACTGTGAAAAATAACCTTAACATCATATACACAGGAGACCCAAAACAATAGAGCGCACATTTTGTTTGTGTTGACTTAGAACTTCAATCCTCAGATAGGTGTGGACACAAATGCAGCACAAAGGCTGAAAATGGACTCCTGTCTTTCTTGCAAATGTGACTTGGCAATTAGTGCCTGTGCACATCTACAAAGTCCGCCTCAAACTGGGACTTCTGACAACAGCGTGTCTGTCCTGAAATAAGAAGCATCTGTCAGTTCTGAGGACAGTTTCATGTTCCGATGCAGACGGCAGTCACTTTGTTCCCACATTCCATCTCCCATTCTAATAATCGAGACCGGCCAATTAGCATAGAGTTCTTACCTTTATTCAACAGATTCACCGTATTGTTTGAGCTCAGCAACCATGCTTCAAAAGCAAGTTTTCAAATTCAAGCCCTTCTCCTTTTCAGTTTTCCCTATGATCAACCTTCTTTTGGATTATGGTGGCAATTTTGAAAAAAATTACAATTGCATCTTATTGCTTGAATGTCAAAGATAACATGATTTTAACATACATTTATTTTGCAAATCCATTTGAACATGAAACAATTTCTGAAAAAGATAGGAGACTGTGAAACATGAGTCAAATTATGTTGAGCGTTGAGCATAATTCTACATACATAGCTAACAGAAAGGAAACAAGGTTGTGAGTTCAAATGTCATATTTCAGGTCTCTTTTTTTTCTTTCTGAAGAAATCAAAGTCAAATTTGGAGGTCCTGTACAGCCATGGAGAAAGTTACACATTCACCAATGTTGGTCGCTTCTCCACCTAAACAACACATGCCCTAGGCTATTCTTAGCCTTTTACAAAGTTTTCTTAAGGGGACATAACTTGCAGTGAGTGATTATGCAGTTTACAACTCCCTCACTGGCCTGGCAGGTCATCTCAACAGTTGATGTCTGTTTCTAATATTGTGATTGTGGTGGAGGATGAGGGGGGCGTACGCTGGTACGGAACCCTTGACTCTTCAAATCCTTCCTCCCTGTGATTAATCCCCTCTGCTCCTGTGTTTAAAAAATGATTCATTACAGGCGAGCCCGCCTCGCTTTCCCCTGCACCAGCTCTCCTCAGGGGAGCCATTACCGTGCGCTCCACTGAGCTCGGATTACCTGCCTCTGACCAAACTCCTGTTTGTTTTTACAGGTGCAGTACAGCGAGCTGAGAGCGCCCACCATCCAGAGCCAGCCGCGGAGGAGAAGGTAAGCTCCGTGGACATGCTGGATGAAAGGCCGGTCTCCTTTTGAAAATGGTACGGCCCAGCCCGGCTGACAACAATGCTCCAGTGCCAGCAGAGCCCATGACCCCGTGCACCCCACCATACCACCCTACCCCCTGCCCCCTGCTGCTGAGGGGCAGCCAGCCGCTCTCTGGCTTGTGTGTTTGCCACCCCCCTGACAGGGGCTGTGCACTGCAGCGGCCAGGAGGGCAGCACATGGCGCTGTCAATCACAGGCCTGGAGGTAAAGAAAAGAGGGCGCTGCAAGGCTCAGCCTTCATCCATGGATACAATTTAGAACAGGAATGAAAGGCGTAGGGTTTGGCTTACCTTAGACCTCCGCGGTTTCGCTTTTTATTGACTTTGGTGAAACTGAGAAATTTGCCTTAAGGTAAAGTTAAAAAATAAGCTTAACAATTATTGGGAAACAAATATATAATTAAAGGTCAAAAGGTCAATGTATATTGTAATGCATTTTCCAATAATAATGCTGAATTCTCCAGTATATTTTGTTACACACTCAACATATTAGCAGGACAGACTATTGACCATGCTTTTACTATCCTTTTTATGGAGAAGACGATGCCTGATGAAGGTCCTTGACCTCCTAATGCATTTATTATTTTTTGATGTACAAGTGCAGACAGTGTTTGCGCTATTTTTGTGGGCTAAAGTTCTTCTCCTACGCACCTGTCACTAAGACTCTGAGGTGTGCAGAAGCTTTTCTTTATTCACTAAACTTATAGGCAGGATTTACAGTCAGTAACATATAATTCCTTTACCTTTCTTAATATTTTATATATATATATATATATTTGCATATATTATTTTTGTATGTATGTTATGTCAGTTTAGAAAAAATATATGTGTATATATTCATCAAAACTGAAGGATAAGAAAAAACAGGCCAAAGATCAATTGTCCACTTGCTCTGGACTTCAGCCAGTGGCTCCTTCCTTGGGACCGTATATCCATATTCATTCAGAACCTATAGAATGTGTCAAATAGAGGTGTCCTAATTGTGTCCAGAAATATTATGTTACACTAATCATTTTTGAAAGTTCTATTCATATGGGGTTTTACTCAGTAGTGTGCATCATCAAATAGAGAATTTGCAAGAATATTGAATAAAGATTCCATCTTGATCAGTTTGAGTTGTTTTAGCCTGTTTTTTTCTCTAGAACTGCACTGTAGTGAGGATGGATTACACCACTTCTTTACTTGAATACACAGTAAACACATCTGATTACACAACACAGCCATTGGAACAGAGCTCACACGCCGGCCACCGCTGCGCCTTGGTTACCGAGCTCACATCAAAGCTGTGTAGCTCCAGTGTGACTCCTAATGCATTGCTTTGTTGCCTTCTCACAATAACAGGGTCCAGATGAGAGAGAAAGAGCTCATCTCATAGAGAGCACTCCCTCCATCCTCAGCACTTAGTGCTTTACATTTCCATTAAAATCACCTCGCCTATCTAATGGTCACAAACACACACACACACACACACACACACACACACACACACACACACACACACACACACACACACACACACACACGCAGGCATTTCCATGTGTCTCTCCACAATGGGTCTCCAAGTGGAGGGCTGTACAGTATCTCCTCCATCCATTTGTGCATTAATATTAACTTAACATACAAAGAGATAATCAATTGAGAGGAAATTCCATGCAGACATTTCCAACAGTCGTAATAGTATTGTCTTTGATATTATTTGACGGCTTTCATTACCTGTCACATAATTACTATTACTGAGATAAAAATGAATTCCTCCCATGATATTTACAGAGTAAATTAAGTAAAGTTCACACTGCTTAGTTGACTGAATGTATGAGCTACTCTTCATATATCTGCTAGTTGAACTTTCACCATGTAAATATAAGTGTTGGCATGGAAAATGAAGTTATGAGAGTTGCCTCTTTCACACTGGCTGCCTCGGTCCACACTGTATAGGAAATGCCATATTTTGTAAAGGTGTCATGTTTTCTCGCATCACTCTCACAGTAGACAATTGGTAAGTGAGTGAGTAACTCTCTTCTTAAAATATACTTAGTTGGAATTGAATTTGGGCTGAACTGAGGCTTGGACCCCAGCAATGGGAGTTTGTTCTAACTGATTGGGCGACTGAGCATCCCAGCCGGGTGCCGGGTGCCCCCCCTCCACCCCCTCCTCCTCTGCAGTAGCACGCTGGTGAAAGAGCATCCGTCTGTGCTTTGTGAAGGGTTTGATTGGCTCAGGGGGACCTGGTGGAGCCCCGGGCTATCTCTTTTGACAGGCTGATAGAGACATCACTGGGCTCTCCCAGGAGCTGCCACCAGGGGTCCATTTCAAAGTGAGGGGGTGTGGAGGTGACCCTGAGCTTCTGACGAGCTAAATCCCACACACTGGCTGAAACCCTCCTGCATTCTTGTCTCCATCGGGGCTGGGGGTTGGTTTGGGCTGTGTCGGGAGGAGGGCGAGAGTTGGGGGACGGGGGGTACAAGACCCAATGAAGTGTCCCCAAGTGGTGAAACCAATTAAGCAAAACTCCCAGGGTACTTTTAATCGACATTTCAGCAAACAGCCAAATTGCCACACCAGGACATCTGAATCTCTCTGATAGAATACGTAAATATAAGAAATTGACCATCTTAATGACTGATAGTGGGCACACGCAGTCCAGTTTGACTGAATATTTCAAGCCCCTTAATGCCAGACATGACATATTTTGTTGGACTTTGGTGCATAGCAAGATGACACAAGTTTAAATAACATTGTGTCATGAGTGGAGATATTGAGGCAAATGCTGCCAGTGACATTACGAGAGGTCATGTGGAAATATGGTTGCCTGCCTCCAAGCTGTCAGATCTGTGGCACTGAGGTTGTGGACTTGGATGTTCCCTGTGTAATATCATTCATGGTCATTGGATCAAACAAGACTCTGACAGGGTTACAACAATCGTTGAATCCTCTCTGCATGCACCGACACACACACTTGCTTACTTACAGACACACACACACACACACACACACACACACACACACACACACATACGTCAAAGAGGTGTAATCATATTTAAGGAATTATTTATTAATTTATTTTCTCCTGGGAAAGCCACAAATCTCTGCAGAGGAAGTCACGGTGCAATATGGTCCCTGAATGCAGTGGAGAAAATCCCTGGATGTTTTACAAGCTCGCTAATGAACATTTGAGCCACACAGCAGTTAACATTGTCTGATCACATTTTTTTTCTCCGGTAGTTGTTGTTGTTGTGCATGATGTGGCAGTGATGTCTTCATCAGCCTGTCAAAAAGGAAGCGCCTGCAGCTGTGGCGGATCCCCCCAGAGCCTGTCACACTCCTTGTTTCCATGGCAGTCCTTCAGGCAGCACCACAGGCAGGCTGTGTGCAAGGACCCATACAACCTGTTTTTTCAGCAGCCGCTTCTCTGATGTTCAGCCCCGAAGCGGGCGTCGAACCACCAAGTGCAGAGACAGAGAACACTGCACCCTTTCTCAGTTGCAGGTCTGCCCAGCTTTACAAGGAGATGCATACAAAAAAGGCCTCATTTGAATAAGCCACTATTCTAAGCACCTCCTTGGTAATTGTTACATGAGCAATGCCGTTAAGGTTCTCTGACCTCCTATCTGAGAGACATTATGCTCACAGTAGGACAAAGTAACAAAAGCACAAGGCATAGTTGACTTAAATGTGTTGAAGCACTTATGCGTGTGTTATTTGGTCTGGCTGCACCACCTGAAAAGCAGGTCATGGAGATTAGTGGCTGTGCTCTAAGTCCCAACTGGCCTAAATTAAAGGTGCAGAGGTTAGGGTCTGCCTCAAGACAGGACCCTGACACCAATAAAGTGTAGGATTTTCCTGGCATCAACTCAGCAGTAATGCGATCCAAATGACAGGCCAGATTGTGTTTGCTACAGTTACTGATTGCTCCTCCTGTATAAGCACATCTACCTGAGGAGACTGCGTGGGGAGCTTTTGAAAAGCCTCCTTTTTTATGTTTGCTCTACATTGTAACTATACCAGTCGCCGCATTGCTTTAGTCGGTCATAATGACAGACATCATAAAGCATGGTAACCAGGATTGATGTTCTCTCCATGAATAGGGGTGAAAATATGACTGAGATAACAACAAAGAGATAAATGACTGCTAATGGCAGCTGTTTTCAGGAGCCTCAGTTTACTAATAATTCATCCGGTGGCCCGCAGTACACACTGGTGTTAAGACATGGCAAAAGCCATAATTCTTTATAGCATCAAGAATAGAAGATGGCCTTTAAGAGCTGAAATTAAATCATTGGCCTTTAAAAGCATCTCTCCAAGGGGCAAGCTGCATTAATAAATTCAACTGATTCTGCTTTAATATTATTCAGAGTGCATTAAAATGAAGCCAACAGCTGGGATCATGGCCAATCTCTGGAGTATTGCTTGGGTCGGTGAAGTGCCGGTGAAATGCAAAGCATGTCTGAGCACAGCCCTGCGTTGTGGATGTGGGGACACAAGGTCTCAATGTTACAGGTGCAGGCCTGACAGTTGCTGCTCCTGGATCAGGGGTTCGTGGGTACTGACATGGGCCACAGGACAGCTACTGCCTGCCTCAGAAACAATGTCACATGAGAACAGACACCCCGGCCACCCAGCCAATCAGGCCAGCTACTGCCATAATCATGACAGTACTGCTTATGAGAACCTTCAGACTCTTAAATGCTTATGTATAGCCGTTGGTTGGGACAGTTACAGACATATTTTGTTACGCTGAAAAATGGATAGGCTATAATAAAAAAAACCCACCAAAAAACAAGACTGTGACTTTGAAAAAAGGAGAGGACATAACGTGTTAAGCTTTCTAACATTTGGAGTTACATCAGTGCTCTATACTTAGCATGAGCACATGCGTCAGGCAACAATACAAAGAATAATTGAACTGCATATTTCATTCTAATTAACAGTGATATAACACAATGTGACTCTCAGCCTCCTGAGGAAAGAGCACCATATTTTGTTTGATGAATCTGCTAAAGCCACAGCTAGTCTCGCCACTAACCCCTGGGGAATCAGGTATCATTAGAGATATGAACAGATCTGCTTTTTGTCTCACTGAAAGAGGGGGGAAACACATTTCCTCAGTGCTGGCACATGGGTGACTGTGAAAGTGTTCAATATTAATAGCCTTTCATCAAGGACACAATTAGGACACCTCTATTTGACACATTCTATAGGTTCTGAATGAATATGGATATACGGTCCCAAGGAAGGAGCCACTGGCTGAATAACAAAGTGAAATCTCCAGCAAACCCAGTATAATGGAGAATGCACAACATGACAGTCAGGAACTGATGTATTTTGATCTATTGTGAATTTAAAAGAAGCAAGCGACAAAAAGTGTATTATTAGCCCTATTCATAATTCACGGCCCAGGGCAAGTTGTATATTTATCCAAATTAGCATACATGCAGCTATACAAACACACACACACACACACACACACACACACACACACACACACACACACACACACACCCAGTGCACATATTAAAGAGGCCACACTACTTTCATCTAATACACTTAAAGTATTACTGCTCATACTTCTACTCAATTATAAATGGAAAGCACATACTTGTGTGTTTCAGTATTTCTGTTCCCTGTACTCAGGAGAAAAACATGACTGAACTCCAGAACAGCCCTCTTATTCAACCTTGATTAGCGTAGTTGTTCTCTGACTAACCTCGATACAACCATGACACTGGCCATAGATCGGTCAGAAGTTCATATGAAGGAGATTTGATTAGTGAGTGCAGATTGGGCTATGCAATGTTCTACACCAGAGGTTTGCAATGCCAAATGCTGTGGTGTGTAGGAGCACAGTGAGGAGACTAACCACATGTATATCACCTCAGAGCACAGCCTCCTCCTCCAAGCCTTGTCAGATTATGACACCAGAGAGTCATGTGACACAGGAGCACCGTTAGGCCCATTAACCAGAGCGGCTAATTACCAGCTCCTACAAGGTCTTCAAGCTCTCCGGCAATGCATGCATCTCATTTCTGATTAAAAACATAAATGCGTGTAGAAAAAAGGATCAATTACAGCGAGGCAGAAAAGATAACAGCCCCATACCAGAGTAATTAGATTGGGTGTTTCATCGGAACCGCTCGCTCTGTGATGAAGGTTTAAAGAGTCCAGCGGCAGAAACGCTGCAACTGTGTTTGTTTTATTTATGATACTGCAGTGTCACCCACCGGGGCCCAATTAGCTTGCGACTGATGCCTTGGACAGCCTCTCCCTGCTCCTCTTTGACAGGAAATGAAAGCTCCGCTCGCTCGCGTCCTTCCAGTGACCTGTGGGCTCTCGCTGCTTCAACCTGTTATGGCCGACAGCAATGACTTCAACATGCCACCGCAGCCTCCTTCCTCCAATCCTTTCAGGCCATTTGCCAGTATATTTCACGTCGCTTAACTGTGTCAACAGAGGACACTGTGGCGATAATGTGCAAGTCTTAGAATGGACCTCTGCAGGCGAAGTATGTAGACTCCAACGGCTGGCTGCAGATTTACTTCCAGGCCACCGTCTGCATGGCTGATTTGATAGTGATGATGATAACAGCATACTCAGCGTTCCCTACCCACATGAGGGAGCGCCACCATAAGGAATGTGCCTGATTGCCATGTTGGCTTGAGCCCTTATACCAGCGTCAAACAGTTTGTCAAAGTAATTTTCTTAATTAACTGAGATGTGCTCTGATTAAAATGATATTTGCCAATCATATCAGTGCAGCACTGAGTTTAAATTGCCTTTCATGGATGCAATGCATACGCTTTACAAGAAGAGAGAGAAATAAAGCAGGAAATGATCTAGTCAAGCTTTGATATGAATTGCTGTTCGTAAATTTTTTCGAAGGGCTTTTCCATTCAGTCTTAACAACGACACCTCTCAAAACGACAGTAATTAATAATTTCAATAGCAGTCCTTCACATCTTCCTCTGTGCCATATGCCGCCATTAGAACTACACAGTGCTTTGTGTAATCCTTCCATTACCACACACACATGGACATCGTTTATTAGTTTCAGTAGGCAAATAAAAAAGAATGTCTACGCACCTTTAAGCAAGCAGCAAGAGACCAATTAGCAAGTAACTCTATTCAATTCCTCCATATCCCTACTTAGTGAGTGTGAGGGAGAGAGAGGTCTGGGGGGAGGAGTTTGAGCGGCACAGACAGGAAGAGAGAAAACAAAGCCATCATCTCCCTGTGCTTGCCCTCCTCTCCCCTCTCCTCTGCAGCTCCAATTACTGGCTTCTCTCCCTGCCATCAGTATGCAGCAGGGCCGCTCCTCTCCTCCACTCGCCCCAGGCCATTGAATACGTTACCTCCGCTATGGGGCTAGGGGCTCAGGGGCACTGCGCCCCCTAACCCCCTGGATAATTTGGGATTCCTGCTCTTGCCTTGGAGAGCTGAAAACAAATAAAACACCCAGATAAATAAAGAAATAAGGTTGCCTCACAAATATCCAGAGATCTACTGATTTATTGATTTGTTCATTCTTCCATTTATTGTTATTTGTAAATCATTACTGATCTGCACCCACCCACACCTCCATCCTAAACCTACGCGCGAGGATATGAATGCATTGCATTCAGGCTAAAGTTTTTCACAGCTGAAGCATATTAAAATAGTTTTTACAAGTCGGGTTTCTTTCTTTTTCTAACAAAAATGAACATGGAAATCATTTTATGGGGGGAATATTTTACAGAGGAATATTATATATTCTCCAATGAAATGCAGATGTTAATCAAAGTCCCAATTTGTGATTTATTTGGAACATATCAATTATAGTTATGCAATCCTTTTGTTTTATTACAAAGACCATTACCAGATAAGAGTAATCCTTTTCTCTTACACCCGAAAGTCTGCACAATGCACTTGAGGCAAGTCTATAAAGCTGTTCAAACCAGAATGCCTTCGGCTTCGATTTCTTTTCCATCTCCGTCTTTGGCCAAGGTTTAAGAAAGCTCACAGCTGCCCAGACCGTACAGCTCTTATGAAAGTACTTAAGGTGACTTGCAGGATGGAGAAAGGCAGAGTTGTGTTGGAAAATCGTTTTTGGAAAGCGAACCAAAAAATATCGCGTGGCACAGTGAAACTACGAAAGTCCAATAATCCAGCGCTCTACACCACCAGTAACATCAGCATCACAGTAATGGAATGGATCTGAATATATTGAAGCGAGAGGTGGGCCTTTCGATGACCCATTTAAAAACCTTGAATAACAAAGCAGTGCTCCGCTCTGTGTATCTAAAGTTGTGATGGAGTATCACTGTCTATTGCCTTTTATGTTGACAAACTCCTACGCCGTCGTTCTCGTACAGTCGTCTTCGTCCACAGCTGCTCTTCCCACTCGCCGGCGAGCAGATGCACGCTTCGCTCTTTGGGTATCGCCTCACGACTGACTGAATTGTTTTGAAGATAGTGATAACAATAGTTGGGAAATGCAAAGAAACGGGGTGGCAATGGTGGCGTGAAAAAGACATCTTCCACTTCATTGTGGATTAACCGAGAGCAAAATCCTGACGTGGGCCGTCCGAGTCAGATAGCACTCACGTTGCACCCAAACCATTCCACTCTTCTCATAGTGACATTAATGCCTGTTTAATATGCTTCTGTTTCTCCAAAAACAGTTGGAGTAAATGATCACTAGATGACTTAATGTAGCGCCGAATCAATTCTCAAACACGTCTGTCCCTGCTATAGGGAGCAGGCAGGGGAGAGCAAAGTGAGACAGTGAATATGATAGAGCCATAGGGGAAATTATGAGACTATTAAGGAGACATTGTTGTTACTCTTGGCTTCGTAGAGGATTTTGTCAGCGTATGTATCTCCCTTTTAGTAGCTGGCAGCGACTGGTCATGGGATGTTAAATCAGCTGGCCACAGGATTTGATATTGTGATAATGTCAAATAATGTGTTCACAAATTGGACCATGAGGTAATGTGAGGTGAGGTAATCCACTTACAGTGATTAAGAGGCCCTTGCCTGTTTTTCCCCCTTCTTCCATCACAGTGCACTGGCAGAATTCAGTCTCAACTACCTATAATGCAGCACTGCCCAGTATTAGTAAAATTCAATATTTGAAACAAGGTAGAATTTGTCAAGCTCATAAAATATCGCCTGCTTAAATACCTTATGACAATGTAAGATTAATGACAGTCCATTCAGTGCTAAGCAGCAGAGGTAGAGGAGGCACCTGCTCCTCAAAGGCCAGCTCTAATCATTGTCATCTGGGCTCCCCGCTGACACACTAACCTGCTGTTCCTAAGGAAAGGAGATCTGCCTCCCAGATCCTCAAACACTTTCTCTGGGCCCGTCGTATTACCTTCCTAATTCAGCCCAGATGTGACGTCCCCACTCTGCCATCCTGTTTTCCCCCCTCTGCTTCATCTCATTCCCACCTGCTAGCTGACCTGGGGACCCAAGGCCCAGACTCTCATTTGGTTTGCCTCTCTAAAAGTAAAGTCCCGTCCTTTGAATCGCAGCAATCTTTCTTGCCACAGCCTGGAGGGTCTGTAGTGAAGTCCGCGTACTATAGAAAGCACTGGAATCTCCCCGCTGTCACATCCTCCCATGCCTTTTGTTGTCTTAATAAGAATCCCCTTGTTCATGCCAGAATGGTCAACCTCCCATGCAGATGGCTAAGAACCAGTGATACCTACACACCTTCAGACTCCAGTCTGTAGGCTCCACACGTGCTGTAACAAACGTCACTATAGCCCTTCTTCTTCTACACCCACCTTATCTCATGAATAAACAAGTATAATCAATGTGTTATGGTCCATTTTAGGGTTGCTTTCTTGAAAACGACTGATGGTCTTACACTTTTTACACCTCTCTCTATGTAGTCTTGGTTTGAAAAGCACTCCTTTGTCTTGAGAGCACACTGGATTTAAATGAAAAACTAAAGGAATGTCATTGTTGGATGATGGACACCATTGGCTAGCACTGACCGCCTGAAAGATCTCTGCTTTAATTGGATTGCTTGGCTATCCCAAGCTGATGGACATGCTTGTCTCTCAGGACCACTGAGCGTCTGTCTCCACTGGATGGGCCCCAGTAAATAATCTCTCTCCCCTAAACGCTTACCGTTAATTGTGTTTTGTTTTTTCTTCTTCGTGTTTTTATTGAGATGCGGTGGGGGGGTTGGGGAGGGGGATAATTAAGACAATGCCTTTGCGCTTCACTTTGGAACGGGGATCCCACTAGGGCTGAGGCAGGTGCCTCTCACTGGAAGAGACTTACTGACAGGGCCTGCCAATCAAACCTATAGAGCTCTCCATTTCTGCAGCGCTTAGATGCTCTATTCCCTTTAGTCAGTTTATTCCAAACACAGTTTTAAAATGCTGGGGATTAAGCAGGTAGCAAGCAGGCCCAGTCTGTCAGAGGGAATCAGTGTTCCCCAGCCTACGTGTACATTGTCTGTCTCACCCCATCTACCGCTGCAGTCATGGTGATGATTATAGAGCTCATACTTCAGCAATGGAATTATTATCAACAAAATGATCACCGTCTTTATACAGACAGCACACAGACGTCTCTGTGCTTTTATTAAAGGTTTTCAGAAACCAGTATAATTTCTTTAACTAATTACTTTCCCTAATTGAATTTCTTGTATGTTCCCTTGCCCACTACAAAAGTTGTATAAGGGGAAGCATAAACTGTTTGGTGGTACTCATTTTCCATGTAATGGCAAACACTGTATCTATATTTTCTCTGCTTTTCTTAATTCATGCTGAGCATTAGCATGGAGAGCCATAGAACAATACAAAGAGTCTTTGAGGAACACAGAAGGAGACGCCTATTGTTATTCTTATACCTGGCCTGGAGGGCATTGTCAAACTGCGCAGAAACATGTGGACATAGTGTATAGTATAACAACATAATCAAGGAAAACCGTAATGGTACTGAAAAGCATTGTATCTCTTTAGACTTGCTCCTGATCTAGTAGACAGGCTGGAGAGAAGTGCCAGCAGCTATTCACGATGGAGCGGGAAAGCAGGTCATGGAGTCACGGCCACTAAGAGCCGCTGTGCTATAGAGTGCCACTGACAGGCTTGTACAAATTTAGGGACTGCATCATGTCTGCTATTTAGAGAAGAAAAGATATCCTTGCCCAAATAAGAAAGAAAGCAGATGAAAAAAAATCGGTAAAGGTTTAACACAAAAGAAGGTGAGAAAACAATAATATGTTCTATGTGAAATGGTAAGTTTGACTCTCGCTCCGTGTTTAATTCTCATGTAAGAACAGTGAATAGTTTCAGATTTTTATTTTTGAAAAATGTGTGAATGTGCTTTGTGCTAAATATAATACGAGAGTAAAGTGAATGCTAGAGTGGATCTGAATTCCCCAGCAACCCAGCTGCTCGTCACACACAGACAGGAAATGGACAGCCACTTTGGGGAAATTCAATTCAGTTGTCGTCCACTGTGAGAAAGATTGAATCATGTAGACATTTGAGGTGATTTAATGGTGTTAACACACGCACAGTGCAGCTCCATGACTTAAGCTGCACTGACTACGGATTATTGAGTTCAGTGTAAAATCAGTCACTTCTCTAGAGTCCATTTGACTGAGAGAAATGGATGGACATCAGCAGAAATTCTGAAAGTGATCTGTTTTGCGAATAAACTAGTGATGGATTTAGCCTCACACACGATTGTAACAATTGCTTGTAATTCACTGGGTCTCATTTTCTGGATGGGCACATCTGCTTTGTCTTCCTTAATGCATTTGGATATAGTCCGAATTTAAGTTGTCTTAAAAATTCTCATATATTTATGGTTGAAAGAGTAAAAATCTTCAACAGGGAGAGTCTGGGGGCCACTTTTGGAAATTGACAGGGGGCTTCATGCTGGAGGGCTGTTGACACAATGGACCATGTGCATATAGATGACAGCTTCCTTTTTTTCATAACGGTCTCTTTAAAATATCCGGTGCATTGGTGAATTGGCCAATGAGCATCACAGTATTCTGGAACTTTTCTATTTGGAACTTCTGTAAATTCTAAGCATCATCAGAATTTCCTTTAGTATAATCAGAATGTTCCAGTGTTTACCGTGGGAAAGACACAAGCTAACCAGCTAAGCAAGCTAGCTGCCACTGTGAAAACACTTCCACGCACCACATGAAAATCTTCAATTTACATGGTAGCCAAAGGGGGTTTATTAGTATAAATGTGTGACTATTTATTATTTATGCTGTTTTTAAAGATAAGATTGGATATGAGAATAAACCCAACATGACCTAACCCTAAATTCTGCATGGTGCTTGTTACACGGCAGGACGGACCAAAAAGTCAATGATGTCACTCAATGATGTCATCCAGTACACTGACATCCTTTATGAACATGGTGCGTTGTCTGTTTTCCCCGCCAATCTTTCTCCATTTGCTGTTGTCACGTGTCTTCGCTTGAAAAATGTTATTCAAAAAAGTGCTAGCCTGAGGTGAAAGGTTCTGGGCTTGAAGAGATCAATTATTCTGTGATCAACGCAGGCGTTCCTCTACCACTGTACCAATTATTGATTAAATGTTTTGCATACATTACGTCCAACTTAATTAAAAGAATATATTATGTTTGAATTAAACTTTCATGAATTTAAAACCTTTTTGAAAAATTTGCTTCTGTAAATTTTAGGGCTTCATATGGATTTCAGTCAATTCAAGAAGTACATCTTCTTCAAAAATCCAACACATATAACTACAATTATAAGTTTCTATTTACATTTTTCCATTGGTTAACCTGAAATGGAATTTCCTTAATTAAAAAGCGATTCAAACTTCCCCTACTTTCAAATTAAACTCCTTCCAACTACATTTCATATATACATATAATAAGAATGGCATTGAAACTTCCATGGAAATGTGTGTGACCAGAATTTTTCCAAAGGCCCCCAAATTGTCTTTCGTGGCCTTGACCTTGTGTATCACTGACCTTTGTTATCAACCATAACACACAACTTGATCTTTCATATACACTTTTTAACACTCCAACAAATAAATGTGAGTAAAGGAGAAATTAACTTTTTCTTTTCTGTATCTGATTGCTATCTTCAGTTTAAGTTAATCAAGCATTGAACACTCAAAGTTTTGTCCATCCTCACCGGCAGAGATATGAACAATGTCCATTGCTATTCCAAGACTTCCTCATGAACTGCACAGAGACCGTGGGAGTTCTGGTATCTGGAAACAAGCTTTAGATGACTTTTTTCAGATTACAACAACATCCTCCTCCCTATGCTCCATGCACATGTCATCTCACTCCGTGCATTATAACCCTGATGAGCTGACCACATCCTTGGAACACTTCACAAGATAAATAATTGAACTCTCAATAGCCGTTGATGGACAAAAATTGCTCCTCCAGCTGCCACTTCTTCTTTTGCTTTGTTCTCAAGAGCAACAACAACAAATGGGCCTTTGCAGAATCCCACACTAAGAAAACAATGATAACACATAAGAGCTGGGGTTGCATTACTCTCCTGTTCAGATGATTTGTGCCATTAGAGGTAGCCTGTGTGTTGTACAAATAGTAATAAAGAAGCCATCAAAAGAGATATGTGATCTTAAAAGAGTGTTTTATCCCAGCAGATGACTGATGTCACTGTCATCAGTTATCCGTTACCAGTTAACTTGTCTTTTCAATAATCAAGAAAGAAAAGAAGGCAAACAAAGGTTTCAGGGGAAGAACTGTAGGCTCTGAGCTATAGGTGGCAGTGTGCTACCACAGAATGCAGCTAGGCAAATCGTCTGGATCCGGTCTTGGCAGAGGAAGGCTTGAGGCTGTTCTGTGGATTTAATTAGACAGAAACAGATACTCACATGTTCATTTCTCAGCTGCCTCCCATCCATTTCTTTACAGTCTGTTGGGGAAAAACACTTTATGGTCCAATTGTAACTTTAACTGTGAGCACAAAAAGAACCACACATTCATAGTGAAAAGCCAAGTGTTACTGTACGACCTTGTTTCACACCTCCTACAGGCAACCATTACCACAGCTAGATCTGTCAGAATCACAGGCCAACTGTTAAAATACTCAAAAGAGAGGGCAAAGACTTTTTTCCATGGACAAAGAAAGTATTTTTCAAAATTCTTGAGGTATGCTCCTGCCTGAAGACCACACCCAAGCTACCCGAACAAAGACCTCTACATGTCTTTGTATTTGCAGAAACGACAATACCAATGATTCTTCCATGTATTGTGATTGCAAGATACCGGTTGAATCTTTCCCCTTAAGAAAGCTGATTTCGCCCGTGACAGAAAAGTTAACTTTGCATTCATGACTAATATTATACACTATAACATTCTAGCAGTAAACCATCACACCACACAAAATCAAAATCATCAGCACATTCTTCATTCAGTAGAATCGAACTCCTAATGCAGGAAGCAGGGGGTTTGTCTAAAAAAGTCACAGGGATTTGGTGCTTCTATTAGGCTACTGTGCATTAAGAATGTGAGCAAAGGAACAAGGTATGAAAAAAGAGAGGAGGCATAATGGTGTCGGGTGACGAGGAACTGGAAGACCAATATTTAGACCAACAGCAGTTGAGGAGAGTGGCTTGGCCTGCCACTGACCTTCACATCCATATTAAAAGCAAGGTGTGACTGCATGCAAATTAAAAGTAGCCGGCTAAAGCACGGTTAATGAACCCAGCCATTGAACTCCACACAGCAAGCTTGCCTTTAGATAGGTGCGCCATAAATAGTCCATTTGGCAGAGAGCCAGCGTGAGAGGCTAAGGCAGAGTTACTAGCAGTAGGATAGGGCCTTTATTGTGTTATGACGGACAGAGGGGATGATCAGACAGGATAGAGATATGGGCTTTCCTTTCCAGATTAATTAAAGAAAGGATCAATTAACAGTGATGAAAACCATGGTGGCACACTGACTAGCTGATAGGCCAATCAAGCCTTGAAATGCAGAGTAGTTGGCATGTTTTATCTCTCCAAACTTAATTGCAATTTTCCAGGGAGAATGACGTGATCAAAATGGCGGGGTGAAATTAGCTTCGTATGAGTAAAGTATTTACAATGTCTTTACAAAACAGAGGATTTGTTCTGTGAGTAAGTCTCTTCTGCATACAGGCAAGGGGGGATTTTACGCCATGCAAACAGAAGTTCCTCATTTCACAATGTATTCTTCCCCTCCTCACCTTTATCATGGTAATTGTGAACAGGGATTCACTCTTCAACATTAGCTTTTGCTGAGTAGCAAAATGCCTTGGCTGAGGACAATTTGTCCCACACTGCCCAATCATGCCAGATGCATGCGGTTATACAGTACGGAGCATTCATTTGCATATTAGGACATGAAATTCATACCCCTCGCCACTACTACCTTACAACAGATTCTAGGCAATAATGACCTTGCAATGGATGAAAAGAACAAAAATTTGACTGCTTCGCCTGTGGGGATAAAATGAAGTACAAAGAATGAAATCAGGGGGAAATATGACGAGGAAGCTCACTAGAAAAGCAGGAGTTTGCAAATGTAGCGATGACCTTTAACCCAAGAAAACAGAGGTTATGTCGAAGGTCTTTGGAGACCTTGCCCATCCCAACCCCCTCACAAGAGGTAGTTGCACATCTTGGGCAACATTTGTTCAGTGAATGGTCTTGCTTTCTAAATCAACATAATTACAATGCTTCACAATGACGCTCCACTGTACTGTTCGAATTTGTACGGTAATGCAACAAAGTCAAGTCACACTGGTGGTCTTTAGAATGTTACCATTTGCTTGTTTTTAATAATTTATCCAGTTATTATAACAATATTAGCTAAGATTAAACACACACACATTGCTCATTACCTTGGGAACACAGCCCACCAAAAGCTCATTTCCTGTTGAGGAAGACTGCCTAACCCCGATTGACCCTCAGATATTCCCATTACCATGGGCCAATGTTTAAGGGAAGGCTTATTGAGCTACCTCAGCTGGAACACCCACCACTGATTTATGAGCTGGAGAATACTCTGCTTTTAATTATTATCTATTTATTTTTTCTCACAAATCACATAACAAACAAGGATATGGGAAGTATTATTCAAATGTGCAAAAAAGGAATCAGAGTCGAGGAGCCTTCTGCTTGGTGAGGAAAAGCTTTAAAATGGGAGAAAATAAGACTTTGAACATTTCTTGAGGGTGGGCATTTAAATTTAGTTTTTCATTTGATGATTTTTATTATATGTTTGTATATTTACAACCTGTTTATGTGCAACGAGTCAGTTAAAAAAGAGATGTCAAAAAGTCTGCCTCTCTTTAGTGTATATGACTAATTAATCGAATCCCATTCTGTCTTTAAACAACATCCCAGTGGAATTATTTCAATCCATCTACATTTCTCCGACACCCTCCAGTACAAGAAAATGGTCTAAACTGTATATGCTGTAGCCTCTCCACTTCTTCTGGTGGTGTATCACCATTATGCAACAAGAATCCCGAGATCTATCCATGTCAGTAATGCTGCGAGATGGAGGAGAAGCTTAAGTGAGTCTGTCATGGTAATTATGGTGTATAGTTGAGGACTATCAGGTCCTCAGCTCGCTCACTGCTAGTCTGATCTATCCTGAACATAAAGAGTCTCCTGTGAGCTTGGGGAAATTGAAAAGATGCACTTATCTACCTAATGGCAATAGCTGAGGCAAATCACATGCATTTTATGGCAAGGAATAACTGTAGTCGAGACATATTATCAGTGTGTGCCCTGTGGCTACATTCAGGGGCTATGTTTGATAATCCATCAGGCTATGTCAGAATGTGAGTGAATGCTACTGTAACCAGCTGACTGGTTAAGGCAAACGTAATGTCACAGAATTGTCATTCATTTTATAATTTGCACACTGACAATCCAGTCAGTCCTTGACAGGAAGAGTGTGTGAAAGCAGCAGCCAATACGCGCCAGCAGCCATATGAAGCAGGTATGCCTCTTTTCTTCTCATTTCTGCATGTCTGTTGACAGATGTCAAAGCAGTATAATGCCTTCTAAGAAATAAAACACATATTATATTGGAAATAAACTCTACTTTCATATCACTGTGGTATTTAGTTAAGGAACTGTTATCCAAGGGGATGGTATTGTAACACAACCCATTATCTCAAGTGTGTTAGTTACATGACTCAGACAGTAGGACACAATGAAACCAGAGTAAGCCAGTAAATGTGTTTGTGCATGGACTTTGGTGATGTGGCAGAGCCGTTTTACAGTCATTTGTCTCAAAATGGCAACGTAACGTAATAACGTTTGGGAAGCAATTGTTTTGATTGGGATGGGATTGTCAGTGGAACTGCAGTTACATAGTGAAAACACAATATTAGTGTCCATCATTTGAGGTAACTAACAGGGTCTCAGTTTCAGTTTGTTGGGAAATCCAATTAGTCTGCCAGACATCCAATTTGCGTTTTGGTTTAGTCAAATGTAGCTGCTGCATGAAGTGCTGGAGGGCACAAGAAAAGAGGAAAGCGGTTAATTTGTGTTACACAACATGGAAATGTGCTGCTCTTTCTCTGATATGGAAACTTTTATTTTGCGAAGCAAAAAATGACCAGTGCTCAATGTACTGAAGACCTAGTGATCAAAAGGTTCACTCACAGCAAGCCGCCCAGCAAATCTGCTTTGAATAATACATTACCGTTTAAAAGCCTCATTAAAATAATTGTTGGTCAATAAACTAGCGAGAGTAGAAGTTAGCCTCCAAACGGTCGCTGGGATTGTCAAGCTTCTACGGTGAGCACATAGTTCTTCCACAGCTAAATCATATCAGATGGACTATTGACAGCATCCTGTCAATAGCTGAGCCCTTGGAGGGTTAGCTATTTGCACATTGACTGATTGACTGTTTCTTAATAGACACATAATTGGTGACAAAGACCTTCCAATGAAGTGTCATTTGCCAGAGCATTTGTGATAATTCACAGCCTGTCTCATTTTCTGTTGGACACAATCCCAAAGTAGGGGCTGTGATGAGAAACATGAACCACCAGACAGTCACATTGACAAGAGAAAATGTACAGTATTTGTAGCTTGGCAAAATAGCTCAACAATAATCAGGATGAATACAAGTCAAACAAGCTAGATAGCTGGTATGGATTCAATAGATGGAAACACAGAGGGTGCAATATGGTGCGGCTCAAACTTTGACCTGATGTAACATTATTCATGGGAAGTAATATTACAAGCTATGTCCTCTCATTCCAGGCTGTGGACAATGTTGATGGATGGTAATTTTCACATGGCAGTTTTGTTTGCCTTATTTATCTGCACTCCTGTCTGACATAACCATCATTGCCTTCATCAGTGAGACAGAGCGTTTGCAGTAGGCTGTTGTGATAACACTGGAGCACAGACATTTAAAGAAGAAGAAGGAAAAAAAACGCCACACTGATCCTAAAGCAGAATTACTCCAATTACAAGCCTTCTTTGCACCAAGGCCCCTTTCTGCTGCCTGCGTGAGATAGTGCGCACCTCTGGGAGCCAATCACAGCCTTCGCAGCCACTGGCAGCAGATGTAAGCAATTTACTTCTGATTTCTTCATATTCAGTGTGAGACGAGCTCCTGGTGACCCACGACCCTGGAGCCTGCAGGATTCTAACCCTATCAAATTAAAGCTCTCTGCTCACTTATTCCCTAGCGCTCCTCTGGTGCTAAGCAGCCATCTCGCTGCATAGCAACGGCGGTCGGGCGTGCTCGCTCATACGCCCTGCCTCATCAGTCGCTATTAGGGAAAATATACAGTGCTCTAATTGGATGAGATTCAGCTAAGGAAGTGCAGTTAAAGGTCATTTTCCACCGTGTGCCTCCTGCTCTTCAGAATAATGTCTGTGTCCTCCGTCTTTGGGAGCTGTTAAACAATAGGGCCAAAGTTACAATCCTTTCTTTTTCCTGCCACACGCCTTGATGAAAGGCGAGTCCTACGAATCATGTAAACAACATGGCCAGGCCCTGACTGATGTGCTCTGTATCATCTCCTCCTCTGTCCTCCTCAAAGTGTCCTGGTGCCTATGCCGTGACCCTGTCGTTAGCCAATTTCATAAATTTGCAAATGGTTAGAAAAGACTACCTCCTATTCTAATCAGTAGTCATTTTATTGTGTTTTTTTCTTCATAGTGTCAGTTTTAAAGTCTGTACTCACATTGGCTATGGCAGTAGTAAAAGACATAAGAAAAATATTAATTTTTTCATAGCCACTATGATGGTCTGAGACGGTCAACTGACCTGTTGCTAGATGTTTTGGAATTCAGTCTTAGCACATGCAGAAGCAAATCTGCAGCACTACTAGGGCTGTAACAATAACTCAATATTATCAACAATGTCAACAACAACAAATTGTCGAATAATATTTCTGCCGATTTGTCATTGGAAATTCTTAAGCCTATGCCCTCTCTAACTTTTTGTTTGTATTTGGAAAATGGCCGACACACACAACAGTTCAGAAGTTGAGCCTGCAAGCACAGCAACGTGTGGGAACACTTCAGAGATGGTTTTTCACGTCTGGGCAACATGCATGCTTGGGCACTTGAAAACATCCCGGTGCGGAGGATGGCAGAGCATTAAAGGCCCTATATGTAAATTGTTACTCTTACTGACACAGTGTATGACAGTGGCCGTTAGGGGAACTGCAGTCAGTCTCTTACACTCGCTCCTGGCTCGTGCGTGCCCCGTGTGTGTGTGTGTGTGTGTGTGTGTGTGTGTGTGAGGCAGGCTCGGGAACACGCATAACGTCACATCCGGTAGATTTGCCGAAAAAACTCGGCCCGAGTCCTCCACATTCCTGCTCATACAGAGACTGAACGGCTGAACAGAGAGAGACAAGGCTGGTGTCATTAGTTCTCATTAGTTACGGAGAATTCACTCAATGACAATAAAAAAAGCTTAATGAATGTTAATTTCGGCCGACAATTTACATATAGGGCCTTTAAGTTGTAAATGTTACAGTAGCATTGCGTTAGCCTAGCATTAGCATTATTGCTCATAGCGTGATATATCTTTAGAAGCTATATTTTTATTATGGCATGCAGAGAAACGTCCTTAGTGTTTAAGCAAAAGGCTATTTTTGTGCACTGCAGAGCTGCCAACAAGCGCTAGTAGCCCAACGCTGCCTGCATCCTTCACGTTCGTGGTGGGAAAACATATTTCTCTCACTTTTAAGACATCGTGCTCATGTCACAAAGTTTCAGGAGATCAGGCTGGCACAGTGCCAACTGAAGCTAATGTTTACGTTTCTTCTGAAGCTGCTATAAACAGTCATGATGACCTCTTACTCTGTCTACATGTACGTCAGTTGTTATGTTTTATAAATCCCCCCATCAGATCCATGATCCTATTAAGTAATGTTCCACTTCATAAATAAATTATTTTGAGTCCAACCAGCAGCAGCAGCAGCAGCAGCAGCAGCAGCTTGTGGCTCTAGTTTGGTTCAGTATGCTAGCCTGTGACGTAATGATGCAGATCTCCAGTATGTCATTCATTGTTCTAACCCATTCAGGCTTAGTATAAGGCTTGCTATGTTGAAGCAACATTCAAAGAGCAGTACTGTTGACTGTCAATACAGGGAGGCTAGGGTGGCTGGAGTGAGTACAGTTCATTTTTTTTATCATTTCAAAGACATGCAATATTTAATACTGTACTGTAGTAAAACAGTAGTGTATAGTAGTGTATGTATAGTGTGTACTGGTGTAATGTAGTGTACTGTAGTGAAATAGTAGGGTATAGCAGCTTTTTTCAAAGAAAAAATGTAATTGAGAAATATAAAAATTGGAAATGTATCTGTGTTTTTAAAGCATTTCTGTATTTCTGAAAGCCAAAACAACACAAACAAATTGATACTTTTTCAAAGTTCAAAAAGTGCTATTGTTTGTAGCAACCCTAACCACTAGTCATTTTTCTACATATCTGGAATGTAATCCATTGTACACAAACAATAATTGTGATGCATCAAAATACATCAAAATGCAAAGTGATATGTATTCTAAATTAAATCCTCTGGGATATTATGACTGATTATATCCTCTGTGTATTCATTTAATGTTTTCAGTGATGGTAATTCTATCAAAAAGTCAATATTGTTCATGTGCTTTTAAGTATAGTCCTCCTTCTCTAATATGTTTGACTACTACTTTAGTGTGCAAATATTACCATGGTGTATGTAATTTGTGTTGCCAATTTCATCAAATTTTCCCTTGTCATCTGTACAAATGTTTGAACATGTATTATTCATGTAGCCATTCATTTGTCTATTCATCCATCCAGCCATAAATACATATATACATACATATGCCATACATGTATACATTAACATACTGCACTTAAACACGGTATGCAAAAAGTGTTGTTTTCAGTCACTAGCGATGTCTGATATGGTTGTGATAAAGCCTGGTTGCCTCCATCTGAGTAAATGCTGCAGTTTTGTGTGGACTCACAGGAGTTGGGGATTGTAGAGGCTCCCTGTCAGCCAATTTTACAGCTGGAAGGGCAAAGGCCTTTTGAGCTCCACTGGAGAACTGAGAGACATTCACAGAATGAGAGCGCTGGGTCCCGAGTCCCACAGCTTCTCCCACCTTTTGTCCTGACTGAAAGGCCTCACTGCCTGAAACGCATCACTTGACGCCCAGTGTTTGCTGTTGGGAAACCTGATTAAAGGAGGCGAGACGTACACATACACAGCCTAAGCCTATCAATGACTCTCACAACCCCCCAAGATACTGTATTTGCCCTTGCAGCTTGGGCGCTCAGAGTGAATGCTGCCGACCATTGATCTTTGTCTGATAAAGCCCCTGGCATGGTGTGCATGGTGCCTTATGGGTTTCATTTCACTCAGGCGAGTCCATTTCAGTGAGCTGTGGTTGAGCTAATGTGGGACACGCTGCGCCAGTCACGGCCTTTGGGATTTGGCTTAAGTGCTGTGCGTTCTGATGCTTTGCTCTGAAATTCTCAAGCACAGGCAGAAGTGCAGGTCTTCTACACTTCTTCACCAATTCCTTCAAGCTCTTTGCAAATGTCTGGGTGAGTGAAAACAAGGGGACAAAAGATTGATCAGTGGACACATTATCAGCAACTATTATTTTATTCATTTATTATCGTTGGAATAATTTGCTTTACGATAAACAATCTTTTAGCTGTTAATCAGTGTCAAGCGGCATTGAAACATACCTGTCCATCTACAAAGTACTCATGTCTCTTTAAAAGAGTGCCTTCTGATTGCTGAGCAAACACTCCTGTCGAAGACATCTGACAGATGCTCTTTGAGTTCTATTGGCTTAGATCCTGCTGCCTGTCACCTTTCACATCTCAATGGGCCCAGAGGTGACCTCTCTGTTGCCTTGGAGCTCCATACGTTATTGGCCCTAACACAATCGAATGCACGTTCAGCATTTGGGGGTCGAAGCAGTGGCAGGCACTGAGGTGCCCTCATGCACAAAAAGGGCCAACCTCTTTGACCTCTAGCACCTGAACCATGACCCTCATTTACAAGCAGGTCACCTCTGCAACAACTGCATTTACACAGGGTCAGCTAAGATCTCTGTACTCCAAACAGCTCTAAAAAGCAGACAGATCTTAATCATATAGTGTTCCCTAAGAGCTGGGACATGACTGTACACCAGCAGCATATAAGAGCAGGGTCACAACCTGGCCTGGCCTGTAAGGAAACACAGTGCTGCAAGTGGAGACAGCCCCCTTTAAGCAAAACACACACATGCACACACACACACATACACACAGGCAGAAAGCAGCCTAAGGTCAATTATCATCCAAGGTAATGGTGGAAGTATTGTTGCAAGCCTCAGAGATTAGCTCAAAAGCATCCCTGTAAATAGAAGCCAAAGATTGATTCTCATGGTCTTAAAACCCTGACAAGGGGGAGATAGAAGGAAAAAAATCTCATGTTGATCTTACAGCAACAGAGTGAAGCCAGTTTGGCTATTTCCTCAATTCATCAATTCATTTGAGAACAGTTTCTCAGACATAGATTAAGCGTAGTCCTTGACATCTTGTTTTTATCGTAGTCTAGGTCTGTGAAATCGACTATGACCGCATATTAAAATGCTTGACCTACAGGATAGCATATGAGCATATTTTGCGAGGCAATATAATGTAAATATGTTTTGTCCTTGCTTTATAAATCAGGAACATGAGCCAGCCACATTTCAGGCATGAATACAACCAAAACCCTTTTTCCTCTGGACACAGTGATGTCTGAAATGCGATGGCACAGAGACGTTCATTGTTGTTGATCGGCCTGTCTTGGCATACAGCTGTGCTGAAACAGTACCCGTATTGCTGAGACATCTCAATAAAAGTGAAAAAGGGGTCTTTTGCTCTGACCTTCTGGCAGTACTAAATGGCACAAACAGGAATGACATAATGCACCGTTTTATGGTTAATCAAATTCCCACGGAGCAGAGGATCAGGAGAGCAGCCCTACAGTTGACAGATGTAGTAGGGTATTGTTCATCTGCCTCACATTTGATGATTATTGGCATGATTCAAAATGTCATATTTTGGTTACATTTTTGAAACTCTATCCTTATTAACACGTGAGACTTATGTATGAGGCTAATACCGTTATATCTCTTAAACTGAGAATTAATTTCTATGCATGGGCAACATCATTCTGGGAAAAAGGAATTTCCTTTGATTCATATGTCATATTGTACTTAATACTCCACACACGGCAAGATTCACCTGTCATCTGCTACTGTCTCATAACACATTTATGGAGAGAGAGAGAGACAAAGAGAGTGAAAGAAAGAGGGAGAGAGCGAGGGAGAGAAAGGAAATAAATTGAGAGAGAGCGAGAGAGAGAGAGAGAGAGAGGGAGGTCATAGCGACTGTGTGATGGTCGCTGACACAGGAGTTCAGCCTGCGGTCAAGGGAAGCAGTTGAAGATGAAGCAGACACACAGGCTAGGCTCTGTGTGCAGGTGCCCCCTCGCTGCCCCGCTCGCTTTCATCCCCCATCCACTCCCACACTGCCCCGCCAGCCCCGCCTGCTATCCACCAATCAGGGCACAGGGGGGCGGCGGCACAGTGGGGACACATCAAAGCGTTCTCTCGGTGAGAGGCTCAGGGCTGATGCTGGCACAACACAGAGGAGCACAGAAGAAAGCAGGGACGGCCAGTTAGAAAAAAAGGAGTCCAAATGGAATGGAAAAAAGGAGTCCAACCAGAACAAAACATTTCATTCTCTTCACAAACCAGCATTATGCCAGCCGCGCATCCAAAAACCCAGACACATTTTTCTCACTGCCTTGAGCCAATGGCCCCCTTGAGTATGTGAACAAGGGGGATAATTTAATTAAGAAAATCCAATCTTCCAGTTTGAGGGAACAAAGTTAGGTTTGAATGAGCGCAATATGTTCCCTCCTTTCTTTTTTCAAATGAAAATGTCATAGCTGAAATCAAAGCGATGCTGAGGTGCCCCATCTCTATTGAGTGTATGCTTTTAGTGATGATGAGAAAAATTGCTACATTTTGTGTGTCCTCAAATCGAATTAAAAATATTTATAACATCGTGCCTCCGTAAAACAAATGTATAAACACATTTTTTAAATGCATTGGTCTTTTGGTGAATAAAAACACAAAAAAGTCTACTAGAAAGACATTAATTCATGGTCATAAAGATCTATTTTGTAACATCTTTGAACTAAACAAAATAGACAAACACTGAATATGTCTGATTAAAACCAACAGACATGTCCAATCTCCTGTCTTTTCATTAAACTATAGAATTTACAAGATGCTCAAACTCATATCAAGACATAATGTCTTCTCTCTGATGTATGACCCTTCATGTTCACTCAAAACTTATAATGACTTTCTTTGTGAAAGCCCTCAGAGTGAGGAGAGCTTTCTAAATGAGAGGCACCCCTACAATAAGCACTGAGCAGCCCGCACAGAAGTATGAGCCTCATAATACAAGTGTGTCAAGTCCCTAAGTGAGTATGATGCACAATCCAGCGAGCTTTTGCATATGTTAAGGAGGATAATGGGTTCCTATGGGAGAAGAGGCTAAGGCCCAAAAGTGAGTATGACTACGGAAGTACTGTGAAGGGGAACCACACTACATGGAAAAGTGTATAAGGAGCCATGATGAACAAACACCACTTTGAATTATGAACTACATCAAGGAAATAAAGCAGCATTTGTATACCGTTTAAAGATTCGGCTTCTCCTCCCCTAAGGCGCTGTCAGTAATTTGAGCAAAATATCTCACAAACTACAAAGAAAGGGAAAAAGGAGAGGAAAGCATGAAGTCCCCTCGCTTAAAAGAAGATCTTTTGATTTGCTAAACGCTCTTTACTCATCTTTTCCCCAATGGAAGCCGAACATGAAGCGCAACATTAAGATCAATACTTAACAAAAACAACAGCAACAAAACAACACCCCTGTGACTCTGTCAGGTCGGGCTGGAAGGAAGCGCTACTGCAGTTGCTATCCTAAATCACTCATGCTCTTAGGCCTATCAATAAGCCAAACAATGTGTCTGAGATTCCAGATGTTTGAATTCAACCTCCCTCTAACTATAAGGCTACAAAAAACGGTGTTGGGTCACAGCACACGTTACAGCACCATGATGTCTGCAGGCGCAGGACAAAGACAATGCTTTCATCATCTTCTGCCCAAGGAAGAAACTATATAATACTGTATTGACTGATAGCCACCCTTGTTGATCATTACACACGTAGTAAGGACATACAGGTGTGGAAATGTGACGTTTTATTGATGGAAATATCAAAGCCGCAGACAGGTGCTGTTGACCCTTCCGTGATGTCGGCGTACAACTCTTGCTGCTGGGCGCTGTTTAAGTGATAATATAGACATGGCATCTCAACATAATGAAAACTTATCGATGCCCTGTGCTGCTGCGATGATGACATTGATTGAATGCACCGAGCTATTATTTGTATTAGTCAAGCCGTTTGACATGTGTCAATGTCCCAGTAAAAAGGGGAGGTTTTTATCTGACTGGTGTCAATCACATCAAAGCACATTATACGCAGCTGCACGACGTCAGTGTGATACACGTCTGAACAATGAAAGATGTGGCAGTTGTGACAAATCTGAGGATTTATCACTGAACAATAAAACAGAGCTGCTCAGCAGGAAATGGGACAATTTGAACACATGTTCCACGGTGTGTGCAATCTCATGTAAAGACCCAGCTGACATTCTGGCAGCGTCCTCCTTTCTGTTTTCGCTCGCCGTTCTCTGCTCCCGTGCCAGCTTATCCTGTGTGTGGTCTTCGCTGTGACTTGGCACTGTACCTCCACAGCTCAGATTACCACATTCCGAGCGTCGCTTCGTTGAACGAAGCTCTGCAGTAGCTTTTGGGTGAAGAGAGGGCAAACACAGCAACATGGGCGTCACGGAGAAGGTCGGATCTGAAAACGCAGATCTGAGTGAACTGAGAGGTGTCAGTGTGGCGCTGTGGCCACGTGGCTCGGCAGCGTGTATTTGGGATGACCTTCCCATTGTTCCTGAGCAGAGGCTGCGCCGCTCCTGGTCCGGGCTGGGTCTGTGCCCACGGCCAACCTCATCAGACACTCAGCTACTACCTATCCATCTTCCCTCATTGTGCACAGAGGTGACAGCTGGCATTCAGCTGTTTGTAAAAGGCCTTTAAAAAACACGCAGGGCCTCCATCCTCGGCTACATTAAAGTAATTAGCTGCCAAGCTAGTAGAAAGCGCCCCCCACCAAGTGCCAGCAAGACTGCGGATTGAAGTCGGCATCCTGTTTGACACATCTGGGCAAGGGAGAGTAATGAAAACAGCTGCTTCTGCCCATATGGCATCCAAAGGCTGGCAGCGTGGCGGTGCGCCGTGCCAACCTTAGGCAAATTATCCATCATTAATCCCGGGATCTGACCAGCATACGAGTCGCTGCTAATCAAAACATCTGGGGATGGTGGCAGAAGAAGGGGGGAGGTCTCACTTGAAAGGGACGTATTTTGTGAGCGGAGTCGATGCAAGGCGACTGTTCAACAAAAAGCACTGCGTAGATTAAAGGTGTGATATCTGTACTGGATAAATAGTGGACAAATAAAGGACTAAGGTTTTTTAATATTAGTAAAAGCACAAAGAAAATAGGCAACAATGTTTCACTGCATATTGCCTAATCAATCTCTCTCTCTTTTTTCTTCTATCTATCTATCTATCTATCTATCTATCTATCTATCTATCTATCTATCTATCTATCTATCTATCTATCTATCTATCTATCTATCTATCTATCTATCTATCTATCTATCTATCTATCTATCTCTCTGTCTCTCTTTCTA
>OMLI01101446.1:38450-61917 GCA_900302605.1 Rondeletia loricata
GTGTGTGTGTATAATCTCATGCTGTCAGGCGATTGTACCTCATTGGAAAAAGCCTGATGAAATAAATGCTGGCTGCTGACTCCTCCAATTTCACAGCACTCCTCAGTGTCACCCCAAGTGCCTTTCCCCAGATTGAGATATTTGCAAACTGCCATCTCCGATAAATATCTGTCTGGACTGATGCTGCTTGTTCCCCTCTAAGTCTGATTTTTTTTTGCAACATTTCCCCATCTTCGCTGTTTAGTCTATTAAAAGTCAGAATTGTTGCATAAAATAGCGACAATGGTCTGATGAGTGACGGAGCAAATCCCCTTTACACAACACACAAGCACTCACATAGCAATACGCATACCCTTCCTCAGTTCATACACAGTGCTGTCACTCACTTCCCATGACTCCTTATCTGACATGCTGCAATCTTTGAACTCCATTAGTGGAGGCAAATCCCTTTCCCTGTCTTTGGGATGAAATGGGCTTTGGCATAGTTCTGTGCTGAGATTAAAAGGTGCATGTCTTGTGTGGCCACAGAGGTAGGACAAGTCTGCATGGCTCCTTAGAATGATATCTGGCAGCTCTTTATTGTATTGTATTGTATTGTATTGTATTGTATTGTATTGTATTACATGTACATTTTCATTAGTATCAGATATATAAGAGATAAACATTAACTCTTTTCTATTTTTCAAAATTAAACCCCTATACAATCTAATATGTATCTAATATAAAAAATGTATGTTCAAATAATAAAATCTCTTTACTATACCTTATATCACTAATTTACAGATCATTAATATGTGCTTCCTCATTTCTATGGAAAAATTAATCTTCAGATGAGCCTATCCTAGTAGTATTTTGATATGGGCAATGCTTGGACCTTTTTAGTTTAACAGCATGATTTAAAATGATATGAATGGATTCCATATTACAGAGCAGTGTTTATCCTCTGATAGTCACACCTCAATTTATTGGCAACGGCTGTGGAAACATTATGGCCCATATGGAACTAATGAGAAGAAGTGGCAAGGTAAATGTACAGCCAATAATGAATGGGCTCAATTTGCCAAAGGAATCTATACAAACAATGTGAGGCTAATTGAACATTACAGAGTGTGAACCCTAAAACACATTTATGTGGGCATACACTTTTCTGAGGGCCTCATTAGCGATGGCACCATTGAAGTTGAGCAGAAATACAATACTGTATCAAATGTGGCAGAGGAAGTTAAAAACGAGGTTAATGAGAGGTTTAACAAAGCACCATAGAGCCATGGAAAATAAACCGTAAAAAGCTGCTTTTGCAACCATTAAAATGGCTATTCTTTCCTGCTTTTCCAGCCAATATCTCACTGTTACAACAGGAAATGCAGGCAGGCTGTTAGGCGGCAACACATGCCTTTATGAGCTTAGTTATTACCACTGCTGGCCCACTTTTAATAGCCATATGATCCACCCAGCACACAATGGGCTGTGCCTGATAATATCATAACCAAGTATTTACCATGGAGCCGTTTAAGATTTCCCAGATAAAGCTGAAACACTAGAGCTGCAAATTTGTTAATATCATTAAAAGATGTTACCAGTAACTGAAGCTGAGAGAATATGATCCCTCAAGGCCTCAGTCTGTGGAAATAATTTATAATGTAACAGCTATAAAACATGTACAAGTTATCAGGTTCAAGACCTGTCCCAGTATCTGAAGGCTCCAGTTACACATGGCGCTGCCTTTAATACAAGTGGTAAAACAATTAAGGGAAATGGATTTTCCACTGTCTGCATGTCAGAAATCAACCTCTCAAGTCTGTCATAAAGGCTCCAGTCAGAGTAAGTCAGTTTAGAGGTGCTCAGAGAACATGAGTAACACAAAACGTATTTCAAATGTATAGCGAAACGTTTTCTATACTATGCTGATCTGATCTTACATTTCATATGACAAGTTGTCAATTTGAGAGTCATGCTTTCTCGTAGATTAGATGTATGATCAAAATAAGTAGTTCAATGGGTGACTGAAGGGTCAGCCATGCAAAATGAAAACTCTGAGCAGTGATTTCCCTTTAAACTGAACGTATACAATCATGATGACCTGTGTATAGCATCATGCTCATTATAACATAGGTTTTAACCTAACCTAAGACAACGGGAAGCTTGTTACAACACCAATGGCTCAAACCGTGACATTAATTAATTGCTTATCTAGCAACAAATGGTTAATACCTATCTGCTGCGTGTATGTGTCTACGTCCAGAGTGACAGCTGGGTGTAACTTATCAGCTGTAGTAAATGGGGCATAATGGCCCGGCAGAAGAAAGAAGAAATGGCTGGTCATTGAAGCTGCCACAGTGTTTAGTATCTCCTTTATTATATTCACAGTGGTAATGTGATATGTCACACTGTTGCTAATACACTTCTGTATGCTGTCATCTGGCTGTAATGCTTATCAGGCCTGTGTTGATGATTTGCCCTCTTGTCAGGGCCAATTATGCTTGGATGTGTCATGTGGCAGGCTGTGTGACTGGTGGAGAGGGATGACGTGCCTGGCCTCTCCACCCAACCCCAGGTTAGCAGGTGCTAGACTCAATCTCCCCTACTCCGGGTCAATGTAGGGCAAGAACCCATTTTGAGGTTACACTTTTACCCAAAAATTCTTCATGTGATTGGTTGACTTCATCTTCAGGCTTCATGACAATTCTAAACATCAATTTTTGATGCAAAGGTTCTTGGATGATGTGACCAGAGGGACCCCACTCCAGTAAAATGACATTGTTAGGTAAAAAGAAAAGTAAGCGGCAGTATGCGGTATTTGTCTAAAGCTTGATGTATGAATTATCCACTGTTAATGCATACGAAATCCCATCAAACATTAAATGCTTGTACATTCTCATTGGAAAAGCTTATCTCATTGCTGACCTTGAAAAAGCTCAAGCATAGCAGAGATGTAACCAGGTTTGACATGTGAATGAACTGTTCTCTTCTGGTTCTTGTTTGATTGAAGCTACACCAGTATGCAACATATGCCCAAGGCTTTGATCAGTCTACTCACTTCAAAATATCGAAAACATCCAATGTAATACATGCATTTCAACAAAGTGTAGCAGTGTATGAAAATGCTATTGTGAAATGATAATGCCAACCATAATAATCCCTGCCATCAGGGTGAGGGTGGGACATGAGCTGTCAAATCCATGTTGGAAGGTGTTGAATTTCCTTTAGACCGCAATAGCCAATTCCTGGACTAGTACTTTGTAGTGTTTCCCTTTAAGCTTTGTTTGGTTCGGAAACAAGACAGTTTCCCAAAATAAAACTCCTCTCGGCGACCTTCCCTTTCCACTGAGAAGTGCAAATCCCCATTCTCTCTGCCAACAAGGACTCATTACTCCCTGTTTTAAAGAGAGCTTTCTGGTCCAGGAGGCCTCATTACAGCTGAAAAAGACACCCATGGGACACGCTAGGAAAACACTGAAGACCCCCTCTTGAGTAATAAGCCCGCAAACTTCTACACAAGACTCAGTGAAGAACTTACACACTGTAAAGCGAGCAGCCCCCCGCTGTTCCATAGGAAAGGTGTCTTTGAGGTGTGCAGACTGTATGGCTCAGTAGTCAGGAGAAGTTCCAAATGCTCACAAACTGATTAGCGCTGCACAATGGTTCAAGACAGCAAAGCAGATACTTTGACACCACTGACGCTTTCACTGTCAAACACTGCTAAGAAGAAGGTGCTTTGAAGATTTCTGTTTTTGCCAAATGTCACCAATAATATGCTGTTTCTTTCTTATCCACTAGTCAGACTGAATTAAGAATCAACTCAATAAATTAGCTTAATCAATTAAATAGTGATTTAGAGGTGAAAACCAAGACGGATATCTTTGTATATAATAACTGGCTATGTATCTGATTCTACAACAATTGCCATGACAAGACATTTTAGAAGAAGTTATTTTTAGTTGATGTCTGATGAGTGACCTTGTGGGCAGGACTGAAAACACAGCTGCTCTTTTCTTTAGACAAAAAATGTTATCTGAACTAATAAACCTTGGACAGCAGTTTACTTTCAGAGAAACATTAAGGGACCAAAAAACTCACAATCGAATTTTCCCACAAAGTCTTGCAGACGTTTTTATTTGAATATTGCTGCAAGCTGTGATTCCCACGTGAAAGGCATCAGCGAGCTGCCTCCTCCTGTCACTCACTTCTAAGGACAGAGAGCCTGGTATGTCAGTGTCATGACCCCACGCTCCAGGCAAGTGTATCCACCCACAACCAACTCCATAGTGTCAGTTACACAGGCTGGACCTGATCACCATGCTCAATCCAACACTATTACTTTGGACCGCTGAACACAAAAAAAACAAATATAAAATGTAGATGCAATATGAGGAAATTGGCAATTGCGTCCATGTTTCTTGCTAATTATATAAACTCATAATTTCGCCATTTAGTCAAAAGCTGCGTCCTTACTTTAGGTTATGGCCTAGTTACAGACTGTGACCCAGATCCTGCCCTCTTTGTAGACGACACACGCATTCATGCATACACACACGCACACACACACACACACACACACACACACACACACACACACACACACACACACGCACTGCCAATGGTATTGTGTTCTACGTCTGGCACGTTATGTATGAGTCTCTATTGGAAAATTAAGATCTCTGAATAATAAAAATCAAGGAACTATCAACCTGCAGTATGAGTCTGCCTCTCAAGAGCTGATCAGTTTTGAATGACTTCAGTGTCTGCAGAGGTCAGCATTCCCAACAGCTAACACAGAGGCAGATGGCATTTCCATAAGATTTAGTAACACATGTCAACCGAGGCTCCCTTAAGGGAGCTGCTCGGCCCATTAATAGCATCAACTTCAATCTCATCTCTAACAACAGTGAGGAGAATACAGCTTGCGCTTCTCGTGCAAATGCAATGTATCTTTTTTTTCACTCTAATGCAACCATTATTTGTACAGTATTCATATCATATCATATGTCACCATAGCACCATATTCCATATCCCAGGAACAGATAAAGCCTTGTTTTATTTTCCCAGTTTTACACTGTTTTATAATATAGGACAAGTTTCTACAGAAAGGTATAGATGGATTAAGGATCACAGCCTATGTGTACAGTGAGTATGTGCAGTGTTTAGTGTGACAGCCTTAACACATGGTCCACTACATGTTGGGCTATATCGACTTATATATTATATTGTAATGATCGTCCTAGAGATTGTTGAAAATAATTATATAGAGCAGTTACTTTAAACTGCTTGTTTGTTCAAGATAAAGTACCATGTTTTCCAATAACAGCTAAATGGCTGCAAATCCTACTTCAATAACAATGATTCATTGTTGATTGAGACGTTTAAATTATTCAGGGACTATTCATGTATTACTTCTCACAAAGATATAGAGACAGCTAAACCAAATCAACATTTAGCTCTCATCTACCTTAATTGATCTCTGACTACAAATTTGCTTTGTTTATGGCCTCAATGACATTGAGGTGCATTGATTGGACACAAGTGACTCTGCACATGAGCCAAATCCAGGCACTTCAACAGGTACTGTTGAGCCATAGGGGACTGCTTATTGACGGGCCTGTAAATGTTCAAGTCGTTTTAATTGATCAGCCCCGGCGCTCGCGGGCTGTGAGTCAGAGGGTGCAAGGGGGCCGGAGGGCAAGGGAACTTAAGAGCCATTAGGCACAAGTGAGCGCACAATCGTTGATGTGAACAGATTATTGTGGCTGGTCAAGCCTTAAAGAACACTGATCGCTGTGATTATCTTTTCACCGGGAGCGCTCAAAGTGCACTGACACTGGCAAAACGTTTAAGAGACGTCCAGGATGAAATGTAACTGGAGAGGGTTCCTCTTACCACCGCGGATCAATGTGCCACTGCCTACCAGTGTAAGTGGCTTGCTGTTGACAGTAGGTCATCTTCATTTTCCTAACACTTATTAACCTGTGGACTGTGACACCTAGGCCAACAGCGTTACAATGTATGTTCCTAACCAGGCTAAAAATAATTCTCTAATGCTATTTCTGGCACCCAGGCAAGCTCTTCTGCACAATAACCCACATAAGCAGGGGGACCAGTGGTTGGCGAGTCTCCTGTAATAGAACATTCACAGGTTCAATCCCTGCAGCATATAACATGTCCATCACCAGCCTTCTGTCTTGTTGAAGTATCCTAAACCCCTACCTACTCATTATAATTCACTCTGGATAAGAGCATCAGCTAAAGAGAGAAACCCTAAGTGTAATTTAAGTGAGGACATGTACAGTTGGACTTAAAGTGGAAGGTTTACAGTACATGATAGCACCGCAGTCAAAAGGCACACTGTATTACAAGGTGAATCTAAAATACTATATGTTGATGTAACACATTCCTTCTACCGCACCTATCACTGTCAGTCCAAATGCATGGATGGAAGGCACTGTGAGTTATTTCTGTAAGAAAGACCAGCGTTATGTTTGCTATGCTGTCAGATTGTTTGTTTATCGATACCCACAGCGAATTCTGTTTGAGTGACAGAACATTGCAAAATGCCAAAGTTGGAGAGAGCTTTCAAGTGGAGGGAAATTGAGTATGCAAGACTGACACTGACTGATTTAGCAAATGTCAAGCAGTTATCTTGAGCAACAAGAGCCACAATCATAATCGGAGAGTCTAGCTTTCAAGTAGCTGTTGAAAGAGGAGATATTTTGAAAAAAAAAAGATGTTTCATCTACTTTCCTGTTCTGCTCCAATCCATAATTCTGAAGATTTCTGCACTTCTGTTTTCATAACGATAGCTATAACCTTGATATTCCAGATTCCTTGAATCACATCATTGGGGAAAATATCTGCACAAACTTTGGATGCCACCTAGAAAAAAGTGCACAACAACATTCTTAGTGTATTTGAGCTGTCACTGAGTTGTCAGAGTACAGTGATGCTGACAATTGATTCATGTGCAAATGCCTCCGCTCCCCGGATGGCAGTCAGAGTATATAAAACTCACTTTTCCCTCTGTGAGAGTGACAGGATGCAGTGAGTCAAGACAACAAAGCTGTCTCAAACAGCTGTCTGCACTGACAATTATCCGATTTATTTATTGACAATGATCGGGCAGAACCGCTTCATGAAAAGCATCGTCTGAAGACAGGGACTTCCTCTCCAGTTAGAGGATGGACAACTATGATAATACACCGCACAGTTGCACTGAGTGGATGTTGTCAATCACCTCCTCTTTGAAAGGCTATACACTGATGGCAGAAAAAAATATTTTGAGGCACTCGTTCATTACCTTTCACCATCCTCTAAAAGAAAAGAGCTCCCAGTCAAGTCGAATGACAACGTGAAGCACCAGATATTGAACTGGGTCACTGAAAAATAATGCTCATCTGAACGAATTCAGTGAAAAACAGCCACAATAATGAAGAACTACTGTGTTAAGCACATAATGACCAAAAGGCTAATACGGGTACAGACCCAGAGTCACCTCAGTGCCATACTGGCTCTCTGAGGACAGCTATAGGTGCATCTCAAGAAACACAGAGCGTAGGCCACCACCCTCGAGTGGCTTATGTACTTCTGGCCACAAATGCAGTGCCCTGCGGTTAATTTAATGATCTCTCTATCCAAAACCCCCTCTGAAAGGTGAGAGTAATAACACTTGTAACCCTACTTGTTTGGCGGAGAGCGGGAGCTGCATGTGACTTGGCTGTGGGGGACATGTGTTAATCCTAGTGGCCCGATAGCACTCGCCTCTATCCAGAGACAATGGCCCTTCATGTCTCATCATTTCTTTGCTGTGCCCCACTGCTACCCATTACATAAAGTTCATTTGTATTAGTGGATACACACAGCATGCTCTGGCACTCACTCCTTATGGGATGGATGTACACTGAGGGCCACCAGCTGATTTGGGTAACAAGGTTTTTCCGAAGAGCAAATATTTGGCTTGAAGTAGCTTGCAAAAGGTGCAGAATAATAAGTATGTAATCTGGTATTGGATTTTGGCTTTGTATCATGATGCTGCTAATGGCAGATCCTACTTATCCAGATTATATCAAACATCATTGCAGTATATCCAGTGATAACCAGAATATTTGAAGGTGAAGGTAGAGTATGTAACTATCCAAATATCTGTATACCCTTCCCACAGTACACAGAGGTCTGTATTGTTTAATTCTTATTTTTTAAGCGATTTAAGCAATGAATAATATGAATAGTGCATGCAGTATATTCGATGATGTTCTTGCCGATCAAGGCACTCCCATTCTCTTGACAATTTGCTCTCATTTGCCATCCGTTCATTGGCAATGCAGTGCAAATAATTTCTAAAATTGCAGGTCAAATGTCTTTGTCCCAGAGTAAGTAATAGTCAAACAATGGGGACCAAAGCAAGAAAAGATATGGGATTTAATTTCCTTATTCAAATCAGAAAGCTGCAGCAGTTGACATAGCCATTGAGTTCTTTCCCTGAGCGTAAAACCCTCTACCATCATGAGGAGTAATAATATTAGGAATACTAGAAACACCAATGCAGTCTCAATATAAAAAAACAGAGGGAATTAAAGCATAAGTAAAAAGTGATCCAGCATGTATTGCCCTACTTTATTTACATGAAGAAGACATGGCGTTACATGAAGAATTGTTTGAGCAAATGACAAGAATGAACTGTGTTAATGAAGCGCGTCAGCCACTGATATATGATGTCAGCCTCCTGGATGTCATTCAGCCCTCCAGCCCATCACACATAGTTATGCCTACCATGCTACATTTTCAGTTGTGTCTTGAGGGTGCTATTTTCACTGGAGTGGCAGATCACTTGCTAGAGAGTTTACCCAGCTAGACTGATATTGTTTGCCTGCTATGCTGCATCTCCCGCTCAGCCAAAGTGCAAGAGTAGCCTGAGAGGAGGATGCTCTGAATCCTGTAAATAAGCAGGAATTCTGTCTGTGGTCTATAAATGGCCCAGTTTAGTGTTGTGGGTGCTTGGCATGCTAATTTACACAATCAAAAATGTTACTGAAATTTTTTATTACATATTCCTGGAAAACAAGCAATTGATCCATTCTTGTATTCAACCACATATTAATCTCCAAGCTACTGTTCTGAATTGTTCTGTTGCCATATTCATGGTCTCAGAGAAAAATAGCCTTTCTTCAGCTTGATCATTTATTTTCATCCCACAGCTACATATCTTCTACTGTGAGAACGTGATTATCACTGCCATGCCAACCTACATATGTTTACCATATATTGAAGAATTAGTTTCACTAAACAAATAGTCACATTTAGTGCTTTAATACTGAAAACAAGAAAAATGCATTACACTGTATCAAAGCTAGCATAGACTACGTGCAGCATAGCATAGAAGTATAGAAAGTGGCATTAAGTCATCTATATCTTTTATCGACCTCTATCGTTGACCAAGGAATTGCACAGCCTGGTCTCATGAAATTTCCTGAAAAGAGCACAATGTCTTAAAATGCAAATAACCTGCCTGTAGGTCTATAAAGAATGTTTACTACATGTATATTACTGCCCTGTAATACTTATGTTGACCATAATACCATTTAGCATTACTGGGGAGTGGGGACTAAGTTGCCAAGAGTGAGGGCTGTCTGTGTTTTGGCATGAAGTCAAGCTTGTTCAAGGTGGGTATCGAACTCGGACAAGGATGTGACTTGTCCCCCCTCCTGATATTAATGAACAGGCTATTGTGGTAGAATACAAAGACACAAAGGCAGGATTCTTCAAAATAAAAGACTTATTACGAATAACAAAAGCCGTGTTAGTCTGCAGAGCAACCAAAGTCTTACACAGTTACATAAGCTTATATATTCTTTCATGCTAAAAACAGTTCCTTCAAGACTGCCTCCAGCCTCTCCCTTTGGCAATATTCCCATTGGTCCAGATATCCTGGTGGTCATATTTCTGACCGTCACTCTTATTGTTTTGAATACCACAATTGTATCTTACATCAGCTTCTAGAATGTTCTAAATGTTCTTTAACAAATGCATCAACATGTTATTCCTCAGTTGTTTTTCCTCAAGATTCCTAACAACACACCAGGTTTCTAGGCTTAAGGTTAATGCTTGGAGTAAGACTGTCAACAACATTCCAGATGAGCACACTCAAAAACTATAATACATTCCAGATGGAGACACACTCAAAAGCTATAATGCAATGTAAGTTATGATGCAATTGTTTATGATGAATATAGAGTATATCAGCATATTATGGTTCAGTCCTATAAAATCACTACAATATCAAGGCTCATCCAGGGTCTGAAGAGTATCTAAGTTGGTGGTGTAGGGTGGCATCTCTGTTTGCGGATGATGTTGTCCTTTTGGGATCATTAGATGGTGATCTCCGATGGGCACTGGAATGGTTTGCAGCTGAGTGTGAAGCGGTCGGGATGAGGGTCAGCAACTCCAAGTCTGAGGCCATAATTATCTCCCCCAAAAAAGGTGGCCTGTCTCATTTAGGTGAAGGGGTGAGCCACTGCCCCATAGTGGAGGAGTTCAGGTATCTTGGGGTCTTATTCATGAGTGAGGATAAAAGGGATCAGAAGATTGACCGCCAGTTAGGAACAACAGCTGTAGTAATGCTGGCGTTGTATCGGACCGTGGTGGTGAAGAGAGCGCTGAGCCAGCAAGCTCTTGATTTACCGGTCGATCTTCTTCCGACCCTCACCTATGGTCATGAACTTTGGGTTGTGACTGAAAGCATGAAATTGCGGACACAAGCGGCGGAAATGAGGCTTCTCTGCAGGGTGGCTGGCCTTACTCTCCGCGACAGGGTGAAGAGCTCAGCAATCCGGGAAGACCTTGGAGTTGTGCCTCTGCTCCTCCACACTGAGAGGAGCCAGTTGAGGTGGTTCGGGCACCTGGTAAGGATGCCCACCGTGTGTGTCCCTTTGGAAGTGTACTGGGCATGGCCAATAGGGAGGAGACCACGGGGCAGACCCAGGACATGGTGGGACTACATTTCCCAGCATGCCAGGGAGTGCCTGTGGATCCCCCAGGAGGAGCTGGAGGAAGTTGCTGGGGAAAAGGACGTCTGGGCTGCTCTGCTTAACCCTGTTGCCACCGTGACCATGACCTGGAAAAGCAGCTAGAAAATGGATGGATGGATGGATGGATGATGGCTAAGTTTTGCTGATACTTGTATGGCAACTACCACACAGATGTACACCTCCAATACATGGGTGGCAAGCATACAGTACATTATATTACATGCTTATGGTCCACCTTTTCCCTCCAGGCTCTAGTTATACCTTATTATGAATGTCAAACTGCATCAGACTACTTAAGAAAGTTTGTAGTGGCAGAGAAAGGACCCAATACATTTAATACATTGCACTTCAGTGACTTTCTTCTACAGCTATATAGATTGGTAAACAAATCATTCTCGAATTATGCCGGGATGGCTCATTTTCTTATTGAGTCCCAGGTGCCGCTATTTTAATCATTACCTAATTGTCTGGCTGCTCTATCGACAGCATAGAGGCCTCCCACTCTGATTCTGCTGACACTGCCAGGGCCTCCAAGATCTGGGTTAACCTTTCGATGTCCATTGACGCTCCACGGGCTGATGATGATTGATCGAGGTGGCCCTTGCTGTTAGATAATACCTAATCAGCGTTCAGAGTAATTTGTGTAAATGAGACCTCATTATTGATGGTAGGCAACTTTAGCTTTCATGCACACTGAATCTGAACAGGGATTGGATCAGCAATAAAACTTTGCCGTGTGCCTCATGCCTCTCCTGCTAGAGATTGGGGGCTGGCTGGCTGGCTGACTGAACAGTTACAGTAAATGAGGAATAGGTGGGAGAAGATGAGTTGAGAGAGTGCACATCTAGAGAATGAGAACAAAACAACAACATTTATACACACACTATGAGATATACTACGAGACTATGGCTGACCATTCTTACCATTAAACTTTTGTCCATAAGATTACCATGCAAAACAATGGCACTAATATCCTAATTCACCTCATGATAGATCTTAATCACTACAGGGATTTTTCTTTCCCATTTACATATTTCTCATAATGACTTAGATTTATTCTATTATGAGAGTCTCTTATCTTAATAGAGCTATCTGTGATGAACCAGGAGAAAATAGTGTCCTTTTTTCTAAGACGACTTACTTTCAGAAACCATTCTGTCAGCAACCTGGTGAAATAAGTCCACCCAGGGTATTTAAATGATAATAGGGAGTGTGGGTGCTTGACAACGGCATCTATAGTACAGATTATAAAAAGTAGCTATTCAATTGAGCTCTTTACAAAATTCATTTCAGGTGGTAATGACTGCCAAAAAGACAGATAAAAGTCAACATCTGGACAGCAAAGCCCATGGATGATTAGGCTGCACTGGATTAATAATAATCATATTCAGTACCAATAATTACCTTTTAACTAAAACGTCTGTCCCATCATCTGTTTAATATAGCTCTACTTTTAACATGAGGTGGTGGTCGTTGCAGTGTTCTAAAATCAAAGTGAAAGTTTCAGGTATTGCGGTGTCTGAGATGTTGATGTTGGAGGATGGATGGTTGCCCCAAGGACATGGCCCAGTCCTGGCCTCTGTAGATGGAGCCCAGCCCCGCCAGTCACAGCACACGGCCTGGGCTCTGACATGACGACACCAGGCCTTGATGATGATTGATCATGTTGTTTTCTTCATTACTTTAAACCCAATCAGTGCTTGCTGTAATTTGAGTAATGATAGCTCATTATTGGCAATTGCAGAGTTTAAGGGCTTCTTAATTGTACCCCACCAGTGGACCCTTTGGGACGGCAATAAGGGATCAATGATTTTCCTCTCTTTGCATACAAGTAGTCGGCTTGGAAATCCTATTTCAACTGTGAAGTTCAAATGAATAGCCTCTAATTTATACTAAGGATGGCTTTTTAATTTCACAACACTTACGGAAGACACTGATGATACTATGAAGCTTTGATATGACAACCCTGTGTATCTGCATGAAAACAAAACAACATTTAAATGCTGTGAAATGAAAAAGAGGAGGACCATCATACTGTCTGTGATAATTTTCTCCTTGATTTGATCAATACATTATAAATGAGATATAATAGCGCAAACATGCCAGAAGAAAAAAGATGCATGTTTTTAATCTAATTTCAATATAATTAAGGTAAATGGCCACTAACTAAATAAGAAAAAATTGTAAAAAATACAAATTTGAAATGGTAGGGCAGATTTCATTTCAGAGCCCTTAATGAACAACTCATTAAACATACAACACTTCAATTACACCGATTACTCCAGCAGATGTACTTACTTTTAATAATTCAATTAATAGAATTATAGACGATCATATGAAGAATTGGTTGAAATCAAATTTTATGATTTTCTTCAATCTCGAGGCAGGTGCATTACCTTTCCTATATATTTGAACATGAGTTCTCCACAACATTCTTTGCTGTAGGAGATTAGCAATAGAGAGGATGAAATTGAGATAATCCAAAAAGCCATTGTAACACATTGATTCATGGTTCTAACATTTAAAACAAACATACAAATATTAAATAATACATTAAATTATCTATATTGTATATATACACAACATATACACTAAATATATATACCCAAAACATGCACAATACATTATATGCACAATATACACAATAAAATAAATGAAATTGAAATGTACTTCACTTACTGGACACTCCTTGGATCCCTTCAAATTTATTAAATCATGCTTGATGTTTTTTTACTCAGAACTGAGGTGTTCATTGTACAGCTACTTCATTGAACTCTGATACTGTTTCATCAATGAGCATAGTCAGACACTGCAGAGGAAAGTGTCTAAAATATTTGTTCAAAAGCACAGTCGCTCTATGCTTTTGCTTTTAGTCAAGTCAAGTCAAATTAATTTAGAAAGCACATTTAAAATAAAGTTGATCAAAGTGCTGCACAAAGCCAATAAATATATAAAATCACACCAAACATAGAGCATTAACATTATTCCAGATATGTTAGGCTTGACCTATGATCCTGATAGAATGGGGTCATAATAGCCCTCTTTACCATAGTGACACTCAAACTAGTTTTAGTGTATGTTGGTGTAGAGCATATTAAGTTGTTCGGATGTTTGCCTGACTGTGGGAATGAAAACAGGCTTCATGGACTGTGTTTTATACCAGCTGGACACTTATAAGCTTTGGCACACATTTGCGTTGTTGATAATCAGCTATTGATCCTAACCATACAGATGTTGAAAATGAAAAATAATCAAATAGGACAGTTATTAAAAAGGATTTGCAAAATATAACACATGACAGCATAATCAAAATAACTATGCTGATTACAAAGTGAAAAAGCATTAAGTTATGATACAGACAGACTAAAAGATAATTTACTGGTGAAAGTCACCATTATTCATGTTAATAAAAAATAAACACAAATACTGTACTTTTGAAGATTAATACTGCAGTTGAAAGCTTTCTATAGTAGCAAAACAGTAGAGAGGCACTTCCAAATAAAATTGTTTCTGAAGAGGAGTAGATTGGGATCATACACTCTTAGATGAGGGAACCAAGGAGATCTGACCTCCTATATATAGTAATAAATACTATGCAAGTGTTTAACAAAACAATCACAGCAAAGAACATTTCCAATTTCACTCTATGCCAACAATCAATCATAGGTCCAAAGATGGGACATGGCAATAAAGGCACCTGCAAAACCATTAATGAGCCTTTCTAGCGCTGAGAGGCACAGATGCTAAGGGACACCCAAGCAAGGGAATTGTAAAGAAAGGTCATGCCACAACTTTACACAGTCTGATCAGAATCAATAGAAAATTTGGAGATAGAATATCAGGAGTCCTGCAGGAATCAGTGACAGATTGGGTGATTTATCATGCTAACACTTTGTTATTGCTCTTATTACTCCTAAGGTCACAACATATGTGCACAAGAAAATGTCCAAGTTCAATATCTCACCACAGAGTAGATTAGCTTTGGAAAACAATGATCAAACTATGTTTTGGTGAATATGTATCAATATATTTTATAATTAAAGTAATCTTGGTTTTGTAAAAAACTAAAAAAAATCCACTTTGATGCCACAACAATGAAGCTACTGTATGGTACGCTGCTATGACATTTACTACATAAAAGAATGCTGTGAGACACATAAAAGAATCTACAGTAGTGAAGTCTGTAACAATTCTTGTTTGTAGCCTTGACAATGTTGATCCTATGAGGCACTAATGCCCTGAATTAGAGCAGATGAATGGGCCACTCTGCTGGTCATGACAGGGTTTCACTAGCCATCTAGTCTTTCCCTTTTCATCTTATTCCCTTTGGTGAATCCCTGGTCCAAATGTTGTCCCCTTTCTTCTGGTCTCAATTTCTGTTCATCAAAAGAAAGGTGAATGTATGTCCAAATCCTGTGGCCTCAACCACAACATACCGTCATTAGAGCTGATATGGGTGGGTTTTGCTGCAAACACACACACACACACACACACACACGCACATACGCACACACATACGCGTGCACGGACACATGCATAGCATAAACACACACACAAATGTACCTATAGACATACGTGCATGTTCGTTCACACACACACACACACACACACACACACACACACACACACACACACACACACACACACACACACACAGTGCACAGTAACATACGGGAGTATTTGATGTTCTCCCTGTTTGAAGCCAAATTCTTGTTATCACTGCTAGCTATATACCGTGCTCCATTTCCACGTTTTTTGAGGGGAGTCCAGGCCTTTCATCTGAGAGCCACCGTCTATACAGAAGCCAACAGTCGTACAACCAATGACATAGTGACTGATGGCTAACGTTTCAAAATCCTTGTCTTATGTTCAGACATGGCAGGTACAACCAAAATACCAGGTGAGTGGAGACCACACACAGACACACACACAGATGCAGACACAGACAAAGACACGGGCACGCACACGCAAAAACAGACACCCACACACACACACTCACACTCTCTCTCTCTGTCTCTCCCTCTCTCTCTCATACACACCCACACACACACACACACACTCACACTCTCTCTCTGTCTCTCCCTCTCTCTCTCACACACACACACACAAACACACATAAACACCTATGCAAATCTAGAATCTGCCTGCCCTTCTCTTCGCTCTTCAGCTGTATTTAGCCTTTAGATGCCATATCATCAGTCCTTCTGCCCCCTACAGCACACCTCAACCAACAGCACCTCCCTCCTCCCCACACACCCACTCCTTTTGGCTCTGTAGAGGACCAATTACAGGCAGTGTAGGTAGACATTAGCCCTTAATCCTTGATGCTGCCATTTCCTGTCTCATATTAGCACAAGCCTGGGCCACAAGCAGCAGGGGCCCGGGGAGGGCTATGGTTCCACTTGTATGAAACATCTGGGGCTTGGGAGAGGGCTTCGCGTTCGAGCTATGACACCAGGGTTAGGGTATGTTTTTAAATGTTCCATGCAGTAAGAAGCCCTTTGGACTGAAAATCTTTCTGCAGTGTTTTTAATCATAAAACAATTGCTGTTTGGGCCTATTTCACTCTTTGGATTTTAGCCATACAGTATGTGCTTGCAAATAGTCTCCAAGAATGGATGAGAGTAAAAATCTAAAGAGGGTGTAGTCACAAAATAGTGTAAATGTTCCCCTGTAATCACTTTCCATAGGAGTTAAGAGGCAAAGAACTAAGATTACTATGGTTATCAAGGGATATGCATCTGTGTGTGAAAGAGCGAGAAAGTGAGAAAATGGGAGAGACAGAGAGACAGAAAAATGGAAAGGCAGAGAGAGAGATAGAGAGATAGAGAGAGAGAGAGAGAGAGAGAGAGAGAGAGAGAGGAAGGGGTGGGGGTTGAGGGTGTACTTAACTCTATTGCTCTAAAAATGTTCATTTCCTTTTTGAACACATATTTGATTTACTGTTTGACTGGATTTCAATGCACTTTTATCCTCCATTTTCAGCAGAGGAGGAGTTAGTTGACACTCTCAATTCAGAACTCTACCAAAAGCTGAGGGGATCCCAGGAGAATCACTCGTTCATTCAACATTCCCATCAGCCCATTAGACTGGCCATCAGCCAACATAACTGCTTCCTGTTTCTCCAAGACACCTTTTTCATCCTCTGTGTAATTCAGGAAGAGGCAGCAGATTACTTTAGCATGAGGATTCTCATACATTTTACAAACTGAAATACTGAACCAAATATCAAGCGACATTCATTCCTTCTATTCATACTCGATACAAAATCATGAGGCATGGATCGAGATTTGAATGTATGGCAGGAACTATACCGTAGTTGTTGTAAATGGCAGTATCCATAAGATTTAAGAGATGCCTCCATCTGACTGATTGTCTCTTTGAAAACTGAAGAATGTGTGAGTGCATCACTGACTGAAAGGAGACAACTTCTGCACAATGTACATGTTTACGCTAGCAATGAATGCTCATTTGGGAAATGTAAGATTCTCCCTGATCAGCAGACGCATGAAGGGGCGTTTATATTAAGAGGTATCTGAAGAGAATAGCACGAGTGTCATGTTTGTAGTACTATGTTTTGGACGTATTTCACATTAAATTGATTTTGCAGTCTACGTACAGCGAGTAACGGTCTGTCCAAGTCAAAGCTAAGCACAATACCAGTACAACACTTACTGTAATTGTTGTCTAGTCCATGGGAACCGATAGATGATTGCCATTGCATGTATACATGCTACACATTAGCCAAATTGAAGTATAGAGGGCGAAAAGAGAGAAACAGGATAGTGTTTTTTATACATGTAGGGCATAAATTATGTCCGATCGTGCAAGCTTGATGCCACCGTTGAACAGCCAGTCAATGGAGAGGGCAGGGAGAAGCAATGGAGCGAAGTAATGTGTAATCTTACTACTCAATGGGCTGTGCCCAGCAACGGGCCTCTGAATGCTGGAAGTGTCAGAGAGATAAATAGCGGAGTGTCCCCCTCGAAAAACATGATTAATACCCCGCCTGGTGACGCTGCTGAAGATGAAGTGGGAGCAGCTGGCTCAGGCAGCGTAGGCACGCAGGGAGAGGTGGGAGGGGGGACGGGAGCGAGCGCAGCGGAGCAGAGAGGGCAAAGAGTAGGACACACTGGCAGCTAGGGGAAAGGGAGGCAAGGCAAGGGCAATCCGGGCCACCATAGGCACCGGGACCCCTACCTCCCCTCATCTCCGCAGCTTTCCTTTCCTTTTCTTTTTTTACCATGGTTTAGCACTTAAATAATCTTCATGTATCCACTCTCTCGTGCACATGCATACTGTTTATAGGCATACACACACACACACACACACACACACACACACACACACACACACACACACACACACGCACACACAGATACAGGACTTAAATGTCGTCACACTTAATTTCTGTATGAAGGTTGAAGCCTGTTTCCTTCAATAACGCACAACTTACAGGAAATCATGGCTGCCAGGAAACTCGTCTCAATTCAATTAGACAACAGTTCACGACCTTGCCATTTGTAACATTCGGAATACAACCAAATATCCCAGTAATCTATAGCACTTAACCATTTCAATGAGCGTTATGAGGACGGGCATGTACAGGGGCGAGTGCTGCATGTAGCGGCATATTTCAGAGGCTGCCACACATTCTTGATGCACTGAAATTTCCACACCCCAAACTGTACAATTTGCAATCTGTTTAACACCATATGTCAGCTTTGCTATGCCTTTGTAAACGCTAACGTATCAGCCTAGCCTTTCCGATTGTTATTGAACATACAAAGTTTTGTTTTAAATGTTATAGGATCCACTGCTGGGTGGGGCCTGTTTCATTTGAAGCAGTTGAAACTCCCAAAACACGGTACTGAACACGTGGAGTTATTGGGTCTGTTCTGTTGTGTAAGTAAACATGTCGAGGGGTGGGCTACTTTTTCATGGTTCAGGGGCCCCAACCCTCCCCTCACACAATTAACTTTTCCAGTGTAATGAGATGATTGATATGCTGGAAGTGTGTGCTTTAAGGAGATATTAATCATTCCCTCTGGTAATTTTAATCATGCGTTCCATCATCCCCAGCTGCTGAGGATCACCTTCCTAGCAAACAAAGGGCGGCCACGCCACTTGCATAGTCATTCTGTTCTAGTTTAACTTTATTTTATGCTGGTTCCTCCCATCTGTTCGCACAAGCCTCCACAGCCCACGTTGCACGTTGACAAGCTGGGGAAGCAGTGTGTGGGTGGGTGATTGTGTGACTGACTGTGTGTGTGTGTGTATATGTGTGTGTAAACTTTAGAAACACAGTCATCTTAGAAATGGTAAATCTCATCCTCCAGGTCCGTGACTAGTTGGTACACTGCCACCAGCCACCAGCCACCTCCACTAACACATACAGTAATGCATACAAACAGTGGACACACACACACACACACACACACACACACACACACACACAGTGACACACATACAGATGCACACACACAAACACGTGCACGCACACGCACACATACATTCACCACATGGTGTGGGCAATATGTCAGAGCAAAGCGTAATTTGGCATTTGAACCAGTCACTATTATTGGAAGTAAGAATAAATGCTGCAGGGAAGATTTGTTTAGATGACAAACAACTAAGAAACTCTTCCCCTCCCTTGACTGCCTTGAAAGTCAAAGAGAGACAAATATATTCCCAAAACACTGATTAGTTCATGTTGAGCGCCTCCATTGTGCTGTACTGAACCTCTGCGTTGTTGCTCCATGTTTTTACCCAAGGCTATGACAGATTTGGAAGGGTATTCTGCAATCAAAGGTGTTTTCTCCTATGACTTTTATTCAACTGCTGTGTTGTCACAGTCAGATAGCATACAATACATAGCAGCTCTACAACGTTTTATGCAAACTGCAGCCTATACTCAAACCAGGGACAGCTCAAAACGTCTACTTGACAAGTGTCGTAAATACGCGTAATCATGTACAAAATTAATGACATCCCGTTGACAGATATTCCATCATCAATGCAGAAGTTTTTGAAAGTTATTGAAAGGGGCTTGTCTGGATGTGCACAGATTAGCATTGCTTGCATGCAGTCAGAGGCCAATGCAAAGTAGATGGGCTAATCCCCGGGAGGAGTTGATAGGACACATCCCCAAATGCACTCACCTTCACTGCCTCTAAAACCCATTAATTGTGCCCAATATGAAAAAAGTAATTTAATTTTACATCAAGTCCAGCCTCATCTGTTATCTGTGGCACACTTCTGCAGAGTACATAAAGGTAATAGAGGTTTTCAGGGGCTATTCCCCACTTATTATCTAATAATGATGAATGAATATGCCGGGAAGTGACAGCTGTTTAGACGTTTTGTCTGTGGAGAGGCATCTATTTGTACGTTTCCTGGAAATCAGCTCTTGTTCACTTTGAGGACGTGCAGTAACTTCCGTCTGTTTCAGTCACAACACAGAAAATGGCTTTATATCTGAAGACTAAAGAGCATTAGTCTTAGGAGATAAAGCGGAGTAGCAGAGAATATTTCATGGCATAGCTCTCAATCTGTTAAAATAAAAAATCCGTTTTGGAAAAAAGGCAAAGCAACCTTTGTTCAAAATCTCTCACCAGAGTCTTACCAATGAAAGATCTTTATGTAAACATCTTGACAGGCCCTTTGTCTGTTTGCCTCCAGGTGCTCACAACAGAGGCTTAAACCTGCCACGAAGCCCCTAGCATTACCCTGGGAAAATATAAAGTCATGAAAACAAGAATCTAGTCAAATTGGGTAACCACATGCTTATGATGGGGAAAGTTGTTCCCTGTATGAAAATCAATACTAGTGATATATAGGAGGCCAAACAGAGCAGGGGGCAAATGATTTAAGACACACCCCTAGCCTGGCAGGTGTGCTTTAGTAGGCCACCCAGCACCCAGTGTTTGATTCAAAACCAGTGAACAAGGCATTTCCAATATTATTGTTCATCCTTATCACCAATCTCAGTAGTGTTGACACAGTCAAGTACCTTATAGCAACCGTTTTGTGAAGGCTGGTTCTAAAGAAAACATGACGATTGCTGGCTGGCCCTCATTATTTCCACCTTGCCTCACCCTGGCACTCCTGCTCCACTGCATGAGTAAAAGACAATTAATCCTAATAATCAGGGCCTTCGCCGTCATTTCTCATTCTGGCAGGCCTCTTTTTCCATAGGGGCACAGAGGGAGTGCCCGAGCCATGGATCTCTGCTGCACAGATGAACCTCTTACAGATGTTGAGTGAGCTGCACAGTTAATCGCTTAGCCATCACATGGCCTTCACACACATACAAAGATGGAAGAATTTAAGGCGGCATTTTATCATGCCATGTCTGCCACTGAGTAAGAGACTGTTTTCATTGGACTTGTTATGTACTTGGTTTGGTATTCTAAGCAATCTCACATTTAATGCAAAGTAAGGAATCTAAGAATAATAGAAAGACACAAATGCGGGCACCAGTTAAAGCTTTTAGTAAGGCTAAGGCACCGTTCCAACACATTTGGCATTGGTGATTTTAGCCTCAGTTATCAAGATATGTGTATTTCATGAAGGCATGAACCTTTTCCACTGAGGCAACACTTCAACAACTCTCTTGAAATAAGGAGGGTTGCATGCTGGTATTCATGGCGCAAACAGGCATTTCCTTTTTTCTGGAGTCCCAGAGAAAGGCTGTGATGCAATGTTTGACTTGTCAGCATGGGGACCTAATCTTCTCAAATTAGAGCCCAAATGCTCTGTGAGTGCTACAGGCCCAGTGTGCGGAAGCAGAGGGAGTGCTATGACCGCCGCAGACAGGAGGCCCAGGCAAACAAGCAGATGCTAAGGGACTGCTTTAAAAAATCACCATCACAATGCAGCAATTATGGCAGTTGAGAATTCACTAAGCTGGAGCACAGTGTGTTCTCACAGCGTCTCAGCAGCACTCACAGCATCCCACACAACAAGCTCATTAGGCTAGCACATCCTCCCTCTGATTTAGGGTGGAGGAATTAATGCAACAGCACCTGGTCTCTGAGAGCCATCCATCCTGCCATATACAGCCGGCCACGCTGAGGTTATGCATTATCTTCTTTAAAAGCGTGAAATGTGGCCACCTCTGTTTAGTTTTAAGCTACACCTCTCTTTTTTCCAGAGTGCTATGTGAGGGGCAGGCATATTAATCACACTCACAGCCACTAATGCTAACAATCAGTCAACTCAGTTGTGCCAGGCTCTCCATCTCTGGTGACAGGGAGGTTTGTCCTGAGGCCTGCTGATTCGTCCTGCTACGTCTGCCTCTAGGACAAAAAACACAACACAGGCATGACATTTTCCTCCAGCAATGTCTCTGCATTTTCTGGATTAATCAAATGCTGCAAAATGCACATTGAATCTGGATTTCTAGTGCACTCAATATTGGAAACAGGAAACGATAAGGATTTAAACAATAATCGAGTGTCCGAAAATATTCACTGATTTAGGAATTCTCAGGGCAGATTATGGGAAAAAGTAATTTGTTATAAGCAGTGTTATTCTAGACATGAATTCAACATATGTCAAACCGTCAAGTTTTCAGAAACAAACAGCTGGCTAGTTCAACTGAGAGGAAACTGCCTACTGAGCAAGAGTGATCTCTCCCTGAGTGTCATCCGCCAGCAGCATGAGGCAGAACCAGCATGTTTGGATTCCTACTGTACAAGAAGAATATGGCTCTTGACAACTTCAAGCTGACAAGTGTAACAGTGACACAAATTTATACAAGACCTGCACAGTTAATTTCATCCTGAGCTCAGGCTCACCGAATAAACAAATAAATACACTGATGATTCTATGAATGTGCTGAGTGCAGTTATCTGTGTGCGTGTGTGTGTGTGTGTGTGTGTGTGTGTGTGTGTGTGTGTGTGTGTACGTGTGAATGTATGCGTGTGTGTGCACAACTGCATACAGCATGCAAGTCTGGGTGGATGTTCTCTTTGTTCTTTTTTTCCATTACTTAAAAAGAAATGCAAATTATTGGGCTTCAGATAGCGTAAAATGTACAGCTGTGGTGACTGTCAGTGCTCGGTGGACTATTGAGCTGGTGTACAACTTGACAGTGGGTGGAGTTTCTCTCTCATCCCAAGAACCACCCAGTGGCATCGCCATCTTATGCCAACGTCAATCAGCAGGTTCCTTTTTTTATTGAACATTGTTCTTTCTACATAAATCACAGCACTTACTCTAAGCCCTATTCAGTCAAACTCAAGTCACAAGGTACTCAAGACATACCTGCCATACTGTACCTATTATACTTTTTTGTTTCCTCTGAAGAATGCAAGTGATTGTTGCTGAAATATGACTGGAGGTTGACCTCTTATTGGATTCAAGGTTTCCTAATCAGAGGAAAATGAGAACATGCCTTGAGGAGTGGAGGATAGTTTAGAGGATAGCAGAAGTCAGTTTGACCCTTTACT
>OMLI01101449.1:0-24233 GCA_900302605.1 Rondeletia loricata
TATTCTTCTCACATAATACAAAGATAAGCATGCTATCTCACACCAGAATCTGTCAAGTGCCATTAGTTTCCCAGCTATTCCATTTCGCTCTGTGGATCCATACTCCGTGCCTGGTAATGATAAAGTCACTTAAATGGATGGCTCTTGTGCTGGCTGTAGATATCTTCACCGAAGAGCAGTCAGTGGTGTTCCACTACTTCAGATGTTCACTTTGACTTTGACTTGGTTACTATGCTGTGCTGCATGTTGCATAGTAACAGCAAACATGAAAGTCGATTTAGTGCTTCCTGTACCCTGCGTCTCTGTGTGTAGATGAGTAGTACTCTGGTTTGCCCCCTGAAGAACATGACAAGAAAATGAAACATTTCTGCTTTTAATTTTGACAAAAATGTGATCGGATACTTTTGCTTAAACTGCAGTTATAAGCAAGGCCCACAATGATTTTCTATATGTTCATCGGCAATAAACAGTTTCAAGCAAATGCACATACTGTACTGTAGTTCTTCAATAACAATACATGTGAAAGCACTATCGCTCCAAAGTGTAATCATAACGCCTCCAAGGCAGCTAGTTTATTGTGATGTTGGGCAGAGGATGTGAATGTGGTAACACTTTATTTGGATAGTCCAATGTTGATATTCAACTCACTATCAGGTGACAAAAAGTAGATGATGTATATGATGTAGTATATGATGATGTATATGATGTAGTATATGATGATGTATATACGTACTGTAAGTCGCTTTGGACAAAAGAGTCTGCTAAATGCCTATTTGGTGCATCTCTACTGGATATGTAACCCTAACCCTGACCTTAGCCTAACCCTAACCCTAACCCTGACCTTAGCCTAACCCTAACCCTAACACTGACCTTAGCCTAACCCGAACCCCAACCCTCACATTAACCCTCGCCCAGACATTGAATATGTATAGACTACTTTTGACACAGTTATATCATTTGAATCTGAGTATCTTGAGTATCACTTGAATCTCAGTAGACTATCCAGATAAAGTGTGACCGTGAATTTCAGAGAACAAATTAGAATTGAGGGCTGAACTGTCTTTTTTTTCCTTCTCTCGGTGAAGAGAGACAGGAACGATTGGGAGAGAGAAAGTGGGGGTTGACATGCAACAAAGGTCAGCTCTTTTTAAGTGTGTTCCTTGCAACATCCCTCGAGTGCCCTCAAACAGGGAGGGCTGTGTATGAGCACTCATCCAATCCAGCCTGTGCTAAATGGATGGAAGCACAAATCAAGATACGATCTCTGCATCTACAAAGCCAGCCGAGCACAGAGCGTGTTAGTCATCAATATCACGTCCCACGCTGAATTCCCCCAACACGCCTGCCTCGCTTATTGCCATAGCAACTTACATTAAGTACTCCCAAGTCACAGGGAAGATTATCCTTTTTACATATACTATGTGACAATTTACAGAGCAATATCAACCATAGCCTATATCCAGAGAATTCTAAAAACTCACTATACACATCTTTCTCGCTTGCCAAATAGTTCATGCAGATGCCCATGGGCTGTGACCCCTCAAGCTGCTTACAGACATAAAACCATACATAACTGAGGCCAGCCATAACTACATTAGTAAATCCTTTGGAAAAGCAGACCAGAGCTAGTGATTTTTAAAATGAAACAGTTAAGTAGGGTAAGATCTGCTCTCTCATCTCCTCTCTTCATCCATCACACAGAGAAGCTTTACAGAATAAAGAGGTGATGTGCGGTGACATCGGATTCCCTAGAATACTAATCCAATGCAGAAGCATAATCTGTGAAAAAAAAGGTAGAAATATTCTTTAAAATCCTGAGATGGTGATTTATTACAATGACGAATGTAATTATATATTACTTGTCCAATACCAATACAAATCTTGGGTTATTAATTACTCTGAAACCTGAATTCAAGATGGTATAGGTGAACTGGAGAACATTCAAACAGCGAAGACTGAAACACTCCAATAATGCTTGATTTCATCATTTCTGAGCAAAGCTTGAATAAGAGATATAAGGGCAATGAGATGAGCAACATGAGTGGGATGTAATAGGCATTGTAACCCATACAGTTACTGTTTTGGCCCTACACAAGGGGTTAAGTTTGAATCATAGGGATGTAAAAAAAAAAATCGCAATACAAAAAGAATGGACTTATGTATCGTGGAGTTATAAAAATGTTTGCGATTTCAGCTGCGGTCTGATATCTGAGAAATGACATTCAGAATATATGTTTTTCTCTTTTGCATTGCTTCAACACTAGAGAGCAAGACTAGCAAGTTGTTGAGCCCAGCTGAACTCACCACTGTTTAGATATAGTAGGCAACAAGATGGAGCATTTTGTACTCTAAAATTCTACGGATGCTACTTATTGCTGCTTATTCCTATTAAAGGCTTAGCTGATGAAGACTGTGATATATGGTCGGTTTGAATACTGTTGACAAAATGTACTTATTGTAAGTCGCTTTGGACAAAAGCGTCTGCTAAATGCCATAATGTAATGTAATGTAATGTTTCCAATTAAGGAAGAAAATGGCAACGAGACAACTGACAAGACAAAGACTGTTTGCAAGTATTGTAAGAGAGCCTTGCCTTACAGGTAATACTAGCAACATGCTGCACCATGAATAACACCACAATGCAAAACGGCAGTTGCCGGTATTTGGTTAAATGTTGCGTTTGATTCTTAAATATGACTTCAGAGGTTTTAAAAAGGCAGCTGTTTCGCTTTGCACTACTTTACGAGAAATGTCCCTGGTTGCAGAGATGAACGTATACTTTACAGTTTTTTGTTTTACTCTTAAGGCTTATTTGAGAATGAAATTGGTCTTAAATTTTATTTGAACTGTATGTTTTTAAATGTAATTTACAGAATCCTGTAGTCTCCCTGTTTATGGTTTTTTTCAGTCATAATTGTCTTCATTCAGATTAAAATGTGAGAATATTGAATGTTAGCTGAATCTATTGTTACATACCTATTAAATCAGCCTTCCATGTTTTCTCAAGGCTGTCAAAGCAGAGACATGTAAAACATCTGGCATCAGCTATTTGTTTAATATTAATATATAAGCAATATTATTATAATACATCTCTTCAACGATATTTCAACAGTGGGACCTTGTAGCTCTCTCCTTGTCTCTTTCTGAAGGAAGCACACTTAGGTTGAGAACTAAGAGAACGGACTTACATAAACAAATGTGACAGTATTATTCTGCAGTCTAATCCTACTGAAGTGCAATGCTCTTGGGCTACTTTTGTTGGGAAGTAGCCCAAGGTGCTTGACAGTTTCTTTGACACTCCACTGTATCAAAAGAAGATGTGAAGAACATAAGCTCTCCTCGTTGAGTCAGTCGGTCCTTTTGTTCAGCAAGGACAGGAACTCCTCCATCTCGTGTAAGGTTTTAGCTTGAGCCAATGCTTGAGCTCGGTTGTCTGTATTGTGAATTCAAGTTAAATATATAAAAAAAGAACTATTTATTAGTGTAACTGTACCCACATGGAGAGAGGGGGAGATGTGGATGCAGATCAAAAATTCACTGTATCAGAACTTCAAAGATTTCAGCTGGGAGTGCTTGTTAATAAGAGGTTACCAAATTAATTATGTGGGTATCCATTAAATTATGATGAAACTGAATCATCTATAATGCATCTATGTAAATCCATGATGGATTTAAATAAACAGTTTTTAAAGAAGAAACACTGAGGTTTTGAAGGCAGGTTAATACTATTCAGCTCAACTGTGATCAATATTTAAAATCTGTAACAAGACAATAACACTAATTTGGTGTCAAACTGTTTGGCAAATGAATAGCTAGCTGTGACAACCCCTCACTTGTCGGATCTTCAATGCCCGAATATCTACTAGAACACAACAAACACTAAAGTAGAGGAAAAAGAGAGATAAACTATTATACAACACAGTTTGAGCGAATTTGTGGAATTGCCGGAGATTGGGTCAGAATCAAGTTATACCCCCTTTTGGCCAGTGGTCGTGGAAAGTTAATCAGTTCTAAGTTGGCCCATGATCAACCTTTCAACAAAGTTTCGTGCAAATCTGTTCATAACGTTTTGAGATATCCTGCTAAATGACAGAGGGACAGACGGACAGACAAACAGACGGATGCGAAAACATTACCTCCCAGCCACTTAAACAAAGTGGGCGTGAACGAGTGTCATACTGCAGAGATCAAAATGATACTTCTCAGAAAAGAGTGTTGTTTTCAGACAGACACTATGCAAAGAAAGGATAAACCATGCTTGTTTTTACCTCAGAATATTTACTGAACCTTTAGTGGGTGTCAAGGAGAAATGCTTACTTTCCTCTACAGTACTTTCAGAGGTTTTTGAGGAGCCTGTTTGCTTTGTAGCTTTCCCTTTACCAAAGCTTAGACAGAAAGTATTGGTCACTGACCCCTCTGGCGGTCACACCAATCACAATCAGGGGGATTCCAGGCAATAATAGGCACTGGGGTTGAGGCTTGCAGCCAGTTGGATTCATCAGGTAAAAGTCAAGGTGCATTTCTTATATCAAGATTCCTCATCCTAACAAACTCAACAGCAAGCCAATTGGTACTTTAGATCCCTGAGATTGCCCTTAGCCTTTGTTTTCAACAGTGAACAACCAACATACTGTATATTCTTCTGCCCTGACTATGCGTGGTTGGCCAGCAGAAGAGTAAAAAGATCATGCTTTTTCACAGGCATAAAACTCTGCTTCCCCCCTTCAAAGCTACCTTACATACAGGAGCAGAATATATATGCTCTTTGTCTTAATATTATTGGTTTTACTTTGTCCGTAACTAGTAAACAGTAGATGATGTTGTAGCAGTGCATCCTCTCTGGTTATAATATGTATTTCAATCCCACCACCCAAAACAGCCATCCAAAAAACTAATATTTTCATAAATCCTCCATACTCCACCCACGTCAGGCTTGCTGTGAGGCCATCTCATGGTAATCAGTGAGTCTTTTAGTTTTGCATTTCCACCCCACAGTGCTGGGATGCAAACGTATATTCCAGATGTTGTTGAATAAACAGCTGTTGAAGATTCAACCTAACTCAGCACGTTCCTGGTCCCTGCAGTTCATTCATCAGTGTTGATATGACCACATAAAAGAAGAACACCCACTGAATGAAGACACTGGTATCAGAATGGGAAGTAAAGGGCCAGAATTGGTTTCTAGAGGGAGGAAGGGTCCAGCGGATCGTGTACCATCCTGTCCAGTAATGTGGGCTTGCTAGGTGGATTAAGAGTGGTCCTAAGCTGAGTGCTACAGATTGTCAGGATTTAGGGATTTGGTGGGGAGGGATTGACGGTGGTGCGTGTGGATCGGGGTGGAGATTGAGAGCAGATGGCTGTGATTTGGCCGCGATTATCCAGCCGGTATTGTGAGTGATCTCCATCATCCTGTTTCATTTTCCCAGGAAGTGCAGTTCATCTCAGGCAGCGAATCCCACTCTGCTAATGGGGAGGATGAAAGGTGCCTCTTCCTCAGTTCCTGCAATACGTCTGTCCTTCTCCCCATCTATTTCGAAGTAGATGTCTCTAGATTGTCTGTTTGTTCACAGTTCTAAGGTAGCCGTCTAAGCAAACATCCATCCACTTCAGGATCTTCATTTGTTTCATAGAAGGTCTGCTAAGGGACGGGCGGCAAAACTACTTGCCAAAGAAGGGAATTCATACAAAGCTATAGCAAGTATGGAGCGTTGGAAGGCGAACAATTTTAATCTCAAACATGAGCATATGTCATCAGGGTGTTTCTGGACACTGTGAAGTCCATTAACAGCCAGTTTCCATCAAGTGCGATAGTTTGTCCCAAGCCTAGGTCACAGTAAGTTCAACCAATCGTTCTCACACAGCACATTTAAAACAAGGTTAATCCCGGTGTTGTGTCTGCCTTATAGGGGGGTGCACTAATCTGAGTGCTCCATTTAAAGGCTCAGGAAGGTTAGCTCAAAAGCTTTACAGACACAAATGCCCGCTTTTGAAAGACACACACACACACACACACACACCTGTGCCTATGCATAGCCAGCCAACAGCGTTGCCTTCAGGGATACAAGAGGAGGATAATGGGAATGTTTTGCCAATTTTCTTCTTATGCTTCACACCACAGACAAATGAACGTCCTTGCAAGTCTGATGTCCATACAGGAGAGCAGCAACCAATTCCATTCATTTTCACCCTTTCTTCCCCTAATCATTTAAGCTTCAAATTGAATAGCAACGGGACTGCGAAGTAAATCAATTAAACTAATACAGCAGTGTTTTTTCAGTCTTTTTCACACTTTTCAATTGCTAAACACATCAGATAGTTTCCGCAGCCATCCTGTGCTAATGAAAAATAGAACAGATGCTTATTTTTGTAACCATTGGCAAATTCATAAGTAGCTTCACTCTAAATAAAAAATAAAAAAAGGGAAAATTGTCAGTGAAAGATAAGATCCAATAGAAAAGGAAAATTTTTGCAAAAAACACAAACGCTATTTCCCATGTCACCTTGCCTTCCCTGCAGTCACATGAAGTTGGCCTGGCAGAGTGACACATTCTGTAAAGTACAGTGGGTGATTGATCTCTGCCCAATCTTTGTGACAGGACCCTCAGTAAGAAATGCTGCCTGCAGAATTTACACCAGCATGGGGTGTGAGTGGAGCCAAACCCCCACCACACACACACACACACACACACACACACACACACACACACACACACCCCCACACACACACACACACGCACCCCATCACCACCAAGAACAACAACCCTGTCTCCCCACCTCCAATTTGATATCCAAGCCTTGTCTGTCTGATGGGAGCTGTCAGGGGTGTGTGTGTGTGTGTGTGTGTGTGTGTTTTTTTTTTTGGGCTGATATACAGGGCCCAGGGCAGGTCGCTAGCACAGGAGCTCTAAATTTGGAGTTGCTGGCACCTTGATAATGAGAAAGAGCAGGCGTGATTACAACCGCCTGACTGTACGGCCGTTCATGCTGCATCCACTGTAGCGCCGTCACAGTGCCACTGTAGCCAAACAAAAGTGAGTGCGTGGGTTCCAAGTAGGCCTAGTTCCTATTGCTGCTGAGCGTAGGTGTCTGCGGTTGATGAGAAGTTTTCTTCGTCATTACTTTAGTTGCGTAACTTCAATGTCATCTTGTTGGGGAATTGTTTAGCTGCTTGTCAGTGCACATTATTTCTCATTCGGCAGAACAATGTCTCATTGTCAGTGCATTCAGTAAACAATATTCTTCATTTTCTATGAACTTCCAACAACTTTCAGTAAGCATTATAAGGTCTTCAAAGCATGAATCCCTTTTGTTCCCTAGATGTATTACAGCACCTGCGTACTGTTTGCTCAAGCTTCTCCGCTGAGCAAACAGGACGAGAACATTTCAACATCTGTGTTTATGAGTCATAAGAGAAAAGGAAGGTATGTGGCTCCGTGCTGAACTTCTTTGCTAGGTGCTGCACACAGTTGGAAGGATACTTACACTTTAAGCAGAGGTTAAATTGTCTCTTCACTGAATAGCTCCAGTGCCCTTAAGTATGATATTATATGGCATGGAGGGACACAGATATTAAAGCTTCAGGCTGTTTTTGTCGGTTTTGTTGTAACCTTGGGACGGAACTATCGTTCTGTGCTATAGGAATAGAAGCATTATGCTAATGAGAGCTTGCCCTGTGAAGAATACATTTGCTGTTGGAAAACATTTTGGCTTCCGCCTTGGGAGCTAATTGAGTACTCTGACAGTGCGGCGCTCGGCTGGTTCACGTACACACGGGCGGAAAATTCAATTTCGCAGCAGGTTCAGAGCACTCTGCGAGGAGAGGTGAAAGAAAAAGGGGTGCCTGGATTAGAGAGTGTCTGAGCTGGCTCTATGTCTGGCTCAGCGGGCATATTCTATTCATTACAGTGTTGTATTTTATTGTTTTATTGACCAGCTGACAGTGAGACTGAATATATATACTGAATATATCACTTTTGTTCTCTAGATTTATCTCTCTCTCTCTCTCTGTGTTCATGTATATTTGCTTGTCTCGCTGCTCCTTCATTACGCAATCCTAGAAGCTTGCATTGATTTCCTATGTCTGATTGTTTCTTATGTATTGTTTCTCCTTTTAAGTTCAACAGTCGCTATCACTCTGCGTTTGTCAAGGAGTCCGTTTCAGCTGAAAGTTTTCTTGTTTGTCAATGCAACAACGCTCAATACGGGACACTGACAAAGTGGTCTTCCAGCGTCTGTCACTCTTCTATGACCTCCATGCTCTGTCCCTGCATGTATGATGCTATCTGAGTATGTACTGCGAGCGGAAGAGGGACCCATCTGGTGCCACTGGCCCAGACCTTGACCCAGCCACAGCAGAGGGTCAGTCCCAGTCACAAAGGATTGCTCTTTGTGCCCGTCTCGCTGATACAAGTCAGACAAAGCGGCACGAAGAAGTGGCAGTGGATGGCCCTAAGAAAAGTGGGAATGGACTAGAAAGAGGACTTGGCCTCTCGCATTGGTCACATGTCTTCATTCATATATATTTGCTTGTTTGGACTGCAATGTCACCAAAATGTATAACCAACAGTTTTAGTTCCAGTGTTGCTTTATGGGTGTTGTTGACTGATCTCTGGAAACAAAAAGCTCAGTCAACAGAAGAAACCTGGAGAAAAGAGGATGTTGAGAAAAAACAAGTGTACTTTGAAGGTAGGGTTACAACAATCATGGGACTGCCTGCAGATGTCTCATTGCGATCAACATATGACATGACCTTGATCAAAGGCACACACTGCCCCCACTGTTTGCACCAGTCTAATGGGGGAAAACACTTCCTTCAGTCCTCCTCAGTGCCAGGGACTCTACGGCTCTACTGTCGTCTAATCATTGCTGTCTCAATTCCTTTTGAAGGAAATACAGCTGAATCAACTTCTTGTCTGACAAATTAAAAGCCGTGCATAGACCAAAGCGTTGTTTAGTACACATTGATTTCGGGCCACGTACACAGACAAAAGCAATATTTTCTAACAAAGATAGTTTTCTTGTTTCATGTTTGATGGTGTCTACTACCCATTAACTATGCTGTTTTGTTCTGCCGTAATTACTTGTGACGCAAAGCAGTCATTTGAATTAGTACTTTTTCACTAGGTACTATATACCACTTTTAGAGATCTATGCAAGCTCAGGTTCAGAAAGCAAAAGAATTAGCTCCTATTGCACTGCTGTGTTGAACTAAATCTCTCGCTAAATAACTCTTAATTCAGTGTGCCCTTTTCTCTCTGAGAATACTGAGACATTAAGCATTTAATGCTGGAGGTGCTATAGATTGTGCTTTGGCATAGCGATGGGCCTCTAGAGCCTGTAGAGGAGATGGCGGTCTTTTTTACATTTACAGCTACTGAGCAACATCAACCATGTAACTGGCTTTACTGAAAACATAACGAGAATCGATTCGCTATCTCTCTTTTCTCTTGTTTGCACTCTTGCACTACGCGGGTAGCCTTCTGTGTTGTTAATGATGCTGCCTTTCTGGTACCAATGAGCCAGCTATGCTCCTCAGTGTGGCAGAGAGAGCGAGCAAGAAAGAGAAAAGACAATGAGACAGACCAACTAGGGCATCTCAGAGCAGACGAGGTCTCCGGAACAAAGAAAAATAGTTAATCTCTTAGTCTGGTGGATGATGGGGCCACGTGGCACGGTAGTCTGCCATTCTCTCCAGAGGGTTCGAAGGTCCTTGGCATTTGTACCACGTACAGAAATGACAGACAGGCCAGACATGTGAGTGGGCTGATGCTATTTATCTGCTCGTGTTTCAGAGTTATGCAAAGGATGGATTTATATATTCCTAGCTGGAACCTCCCCCAACAGCTTATGGCCTTATTTGTCACGTGTGTCTCTGAGATTAAGCTAAAAGCAGAAGTAAGGCAAAGGAGACAAGATTTAGACAAGATAAAGTCAATGTCCCTTTGTGTGTTTTTCTTTCTCCCCTTAAGACACAGTGCTCTGCCCTCAGTCATCTATTTGCTTCACTGTCACCCAGGCATATGTTGGAGTTGTCCTGTCATGTTGCGTTTGGTGAACCTGACCTGCTTTATGTCGCCAGAGGGTAAGGAAGCTGTGGGATGGGATGATGGGAGGCACGCTGGTGTGCAGCGTCCCTGCATGAGTCTCTAGGGTCAGGTATAAGTGCACATCTGATGTACAGTCATGTTAATACTTACATGTTGCTATTTATTTCTTTATTTCCTTGCTGTCATACCATGCTCCCCTAGCATGCTCTTGTTCGGCTTCCCAGCTCTCACTCAAGCCGTGTGACTTAATCAGTCTGACAGACTCTGGCTGCCCGGGGAAAGTCTCTCTCTCTCCGCAGTCCCCTTTCTCCTCAAGTTTACGCTTCCTGTGACAAACCCATTCTGGCACCTTTCGAAATGCTCTCTGTTGGAAGGCCCTCTGCGGTCCCTTCACACTCACACACATGCATACACACAAACCCGTGCACAAGTTCTGTAGAGTACATGCAAACAGATACGTGCGAGCACACACACAAGCACAAGAATGCACCGACACACACACACACACCCAGCGTGGCCAAGATGCAGGACATACACTATCCCCCAGGCACACATATCATGTCTCACACCCTTCTCCCCTAGATACCCTCCTCTTTCCACTTTGAGTGCTTACTCAAACAGCTTCCATGCACACAGAAGAAGCAGTTCCGCTCATTGGTTTATTGTTACTGAGTGACACTCTCAATTCGTTTTCATTGGGGTCTTGTGGTGTCTGACCTCTCCAGTTCTTCTTCAGAGCTCATTATATAAGCAGTGGGGTTCCAGGTCCGTGGTGCTGGCTAACCTTGGCTTGGGCCCAATACATTCTGGCTAACAAAGTGGGCTAGAGCAAACATCAGCCTGCTGTTAAGAGCCTCCCTGCAGAGCTCAGATGCTTCCCGATTTAATTCAGCAACACAACAGCACCCCCGTGGAAACCTCAACCACTGCACATAGTCTGAGAAGCTGAAAAACACTTTTCTGGAAGGGCCAAATGGCATTCCTCCTTCCCCCAGTCAATCATCTTTTGGGCCCTGATGAAACCTGTACAACAAACCTTTCGAAAGGGCTGGATATCATTGCTAACAGAGATGACGATGGCTTATTGAAAATTAACACAAACATTAAAGTGTTAGTAGCATAATGGATTGAATTTGAAGTCATGTCTCTCAATGAGTTACGCAAACAAAATGACAAAAATGAGGCTGGATTGGCCATATGCTCAGAAAACCAACATATAATGCTACAGGACAATTACTGACATGGAACCCACAGGGTGAGAGAAGTGGGAGAACTGAAATACACATGGAAATAGTACAGAGTTAAATGGCAAATATTTTAGAATGACCCATACTCCCCATGGAGCCAAAGTTTTAAAGTCACTTAAGTCTTTCTCAATGAGTTTTGCCTTTATTCTCCAGGCCTGACACTAACTTAGCCATTTGGCCTCTGTCTGTACCTAGAGAGGCAGTGTGTTCACTTTGCCTGGCCTGGAGCCTTCTTCCATTCAACTTATGTTTTGGCTGTTTGTCCTTTTCTCTGCATTCGTCTCTGTTTCTCTGTTCAAGAGAGAGACACAGAGCCATAAAGGTGGGGTGGCCCATTTTGGATCCTCTCTTGACCTGCCTTTCTCCCAAGGTCTCTAGATGGGCAGCTATCATGCTGATTGCACCTGACAATCTCGTGCCCTGACGTTCCATTTCACCTCCTCCCATCTCTTGTCATTCCCTTCCACATGTCTAAGCCATAACGACATAAGCTTGCAGGCTTTCTCTAGCCGGGCTGAATTGATGGAGCAAGGCTCCCACAGAGCAGAAGAATGTGTACGCCTTTCTTTTATGTAAGGCAAGACAAGGAAGAGAGGAAGAGAAAAGCAAGGGAGGGAAGTCTTGAGGAGTCAGATGAGGGACATATGTTAGGTCTGCTCAGGGATTCTCTCATTATTCTCAGTTTTCAATAGAAGTAATGACGAAAACGAAACACTTCCCTTTTCTCAAAGTGGCAATTTGCCTATTTAAATGGCCGTTTTGCAGGCCTGCCATCTTTTCATCCACTCTCTTTCTACTAATTTCACTATTTGTCCCTTCATTTCTAGGGCTGATAATTTTCACTTTATTTCTGTTAAGCTTTGTTTTTGCACAGCGATCTGTCGCTGTAATTTATTAGATTTAAATGATGTGGCATGCCGACACGGCCCAGCAAACAGTGGTCCCTCCTTCCTCTGCCCTACTTTTTCACGGGGAGGAAGAGGGAGACATTACAATTAAGGTGGCGACATCGACCCCCTGGTGGCCATGCTCAGGGACCAGATGTCCTGTCAGAGAGATGCCGGCCCTCACCTCCAGGGAGCTCCGGGTTGAAATCTGGTTCATGTCTCGGTGGGGGAACACTACTGCTCCTGGTCCATCATTAATTCAGGGATAACAGATTCTGGAAGTAAGGGCCTCTTTCCTTTTTTCCACTGTGGGCTGCTCCACAACAGAAGCTACTCATTTAGTCATATACTCATTTTCCCTCCCCATCTTTTTCTCTTTCTCACTCCCTCTCTCCCCCATACGGTACAAAAGGTCAGGATCTGTTGCTTTGTTCATGTTGACACATGTTGTGCAAGGAATGTTATAAGGAATGGCACAGAAAGCAAATGGTCAGTCTGTTCAGCCCCCTAATTGGACTTGAGCCTTATGATTTTTCATCTCACCCTTCTTTAAGCTTTGCATGTGTGAGAGATGCCCAGCTAAATGAATGTTGTATGAAGTACATGTCATTTCCTTCAGAGGAGGCCGTAGTGGAAACACGATCACCAAGAGACCCTACAATCTTCACTTTTTCATTTCCTATAGCCCCGGACACTGCCTTGCTCTCTCATTATGTCCTGTTCTCCCTTTGTACAAGGCGGCTGCTGGTATTTGAGATGAAAGACACTTGTTTGGCAGCCTTCAAAGAGTCACAGAACTCTGAAAGTCACTTGTGTTGCAGAGCTGTTCATTCTCCATTTTATACTCAATATGGAGGTGATGATCAAAAGGATCAGAGCTGAGGGAGAAGCTAAAATATGTCTGCTTTGGCGTAAATAACAACAATACCAATCCACAGACCCACACAAACCTCTCTTGTAAGGACTGTCCTTCAACTAATGCCAGAGAAGGGGCCTATCAATATTTCCGTATGTGAAAAATGCTGAAAGAATTGATTAAATGAAATGTTGGAGCAAGAGACAGCCCATAAATAAAACATAGAAGCCAAAATGGTTTTAAGACTCATTACTGTCTAATTTATAGCTGCCAATTGTTTTTAACATATATTAGAAATGATTTGTGCACAGATTTGGTTGTTTTTTGCATAATAAATGAGGTCCAAAGTATCATACATTTAGCAATGAGTTGAAATGATTCTACACATCTCCTGAGGGAGAGATATCATGGCATCAAGCAGTTACAGTGAGCCTGCAGATGAGGATTGACAGTAGACTCCAAGCCATTAACTCTCCACTCAGTGTGGAGCGCACCCATCTGGAGGAGACTCCTTGGGCGGCGGGAGATCCAACATAAAGTATGGGATAGCGTCTCCTTGTTTCAAATGAGTCTGTCAAGCTAGTTAGAGAGTTTCTACGGCTGGGTCCGAGCAAAGTGCATTTTTTAATGAAAGCCTTGTTAATAATTCACGCTCAAAACCTGGGGAAAGTTTAGGGGGCACGCACCGGAGGTGATAGGGGGATTGGTGACACCTCTGAACATCCCACTGTGTGCTACCACGATCAACTTTAGATGCAGTTCTGCATTTTTAATGTCCTGCCATGCTGGTGTTACACAGTATTGGGACAGAGGCATGCACTATTCCCCACCACTGCTACCAGATCACAGTGAAACATAAGCTAAAACTCACACAAGGACATTAAAACAAATAATAATTAAAAAAGAATCTCTTGTATTACTCTACTAATCTGCTGAAAAGAAACAGTATGGTGTCCATCATCAATGAAAAACAATTGAGAGAAACATTTTAAACCGTGCAAGTCAAGCTGTTAAGAGTCAGATAGGCAAACAATGTGAAGTAATAACATTTGCATACAACGAAAGCTCATTTGCACAAACACACAAACTCTACACACACACACAACACATACATTGGCAGTGAGGATTAGGGCTGCAAGCCTCAGATACATTTTAATTTGTGACAAGAATCCTCTTACTTTTGAGATTTCTTTCTTTCTTTCTTTCTTTCTTTCTTTCTTTCTTTCTTTCTTTCTTTCTTCACTCACTCCCGTTTCCAAGCATTAGATTAGCACTGTGTACCTGGGAAGGCATTGTGTTGTTATGATCTTAATCAGAATAACATAGCCTTTCAGTGGGGAGAAAATGCTCTAGTCAGCCTGAAAAACGAGAACAGGAGTATTACCTAAATGCTACTTTGCCGTTTCCCTGTGAACCAATTAAATCTCTAACTTGTACTTTTCTTTTTTTTCATCTTCCTTTTCACTCAGCTTTCTGTGTGCATCAGTGGTGAACAATGCATACCTTCCCTTACAGAAATCCTTTTACATACAGAGACAGCGTTTGGTCAAACATAGAGATCAGTACTTTCAGGGAGACTACATCAGAAATCTCAGCAGTGACACTGCTACCATTTCCCCCAAAATTCCTCATGGGTATCAGTAATGAAATGAGCCCCAAATTGCAGTGAACCAGAGCACTGAGCACCTCTAAGCAAGAGATACACCTGTGATGATGACACTGCAGGGTAACCAGGGTGCCAGCAATTGACGGTCCATTTCAGAGTGGCTATCCACTTCCTGCTCTTAAAAGAAGCAGAGTTGACCATGGTGGACCTGCCTATCCACCAAACCCATCTAGGCTGATGTTAGTTCTTTTATAGGGCGCTGTCCACTCACCCGTCATTACATGGACCTTTCTGTAGTAACATTATCACTTTAGATAAGGCTTCAATAAACTGCACATGGCTTTTAGGGCTCTCTCTCTCTCCTCTCTAATCCAATCTCTGATGTGGAGTCTGTTCATCATCGTGCACCGCAGGCGTTTTCCATGTCCCTGTGCTCTGCGTTGCACAGGAAGTAATGGATGGCCTTGCCCTTGGTGCACCCCAAGGCCTTCTGGTTCCTCTTCAACTGTTTGTCTTGAGGTTCTCTCAAATGGGTCTGCACTGTGGTATTTTGATTTGATTTAATCAGGTTTAAAAGGTTAGAGGGGGAGGGGGCACAAGGCAGGGGGGGTTGCCCTGCCCAGTATTGTGAGCCAGTCCTCTGCCATCTAGCACTGGGCAGTGGCCAAGAGCAAGTGGCAAACCACAATGACTCCTGTGCTCCTTTGTGATTTGCACTAATGTCCCCCAGGGATTGAGCAATGACCACTGTGAATTCCCCCAGGAGGTCGGCCAGATTGAAACCACTGCCAACAGATTTGAAAGGACAGCAAATCATTTCAACTCCCCAACCTGCATTACCATTTTTCAGCGCCCGGGCCAGCCTCCACTATATTAAATTGCACTTGAAAAAATAAAATAAAAACCAGAGTGTGCGAAAAGAGCTCTTCAACCTCCAAATCAGCAAAGGGAATATTGGAGTGGCCAGTGAAAATTAATTATACTTTAATTCACTTTGTTTACTCTGTCGGGCCACTTGAGGAGCCTAGCTGATAATGAAAGGAGTTAAAGCAAGAGAGGCGCTAAGGCACCGAAAGGCGCACTGTGGCAGGGACCCCGAGCGGGGAAATATATCTAGGGATTACCTTTAGCTGATCCCGCTTCTGACACCACATTATTATTGCATATTAAAAATAGGTCTGCATTTTAGAGTGGGCAGAGTGAATACCAGCAGCTGCATATTAACGACACACCAGAAGCACAGACTTCCATTCGATACAGCTATTTTCTTATATTCGGGTATAATAATGTATGAGGGTCGATACAAACCTTTATTTACCATGTTTTAGATCAACCAATACAATCCAGCCCTCAATGCTCATAGACCCCTGGGTTTCTCAGTAGCTCCACCAACAGGACAGTTTGTGAACTGGAGGCATCTATAATGGCAGTGTGGCAGGGGGGGGTATTTTGAGGTTGTGTGTGTGTGTGTGTGTGTGTGTGTGTGTGTGTGTGTGTGCCTGTGTGTATGAAGGTTGTGTCAGATTGGCTGGTAAACAACTCTATAATGGCACAGAGCCACAGGCCTAACACTGAACTAATCTGGGGACTAATAGGGGGATTTTTCTGGCAACATGCAAACCAAAAACCCCATTTCCCAGATTTCCTAAGCCTGGTGTCAAATGCTCCTGCATTTCCTTCAACAAATGCCCTAATTAGGATGACAGAAGGTGGCACATTGCCAACATCAGTGTTGCTGAATGAGGGTTTGTGGGGGTGGGGATAGATGGTGGGCAGTTTCTGGCTCCTATGCTAACATTGTGATCCCGACTAGTGAATGGCCCTTTCTTCTCAATTGCCTAATTGTCTTAGTGGGACAAGCAGGTGGCTTAAAGCCTCATTTGGCAACCATACACATCAACATAGGGTATGGGGTGTTGGGGGAGGGTGGCGGTATTAGCATTCTCAAAGCCACACTATTCCCCCTTGGCAAATTTCAAAAGTTTTGGTTTGGATCAAGAGCAAGTTTGTGTGATGTGCTTTGCTGAATAAAACATCTTTTGGTATCAGTGCCAGATCAAATAGCCCTTCAAAAATCCATGCCTCTCAGTGAGCCCTCTGTTGCACAGGGGCTACCATGCCCTCACATTCAGCACTGCTGAGCACAATCTAGCATCGCACACTCAAATGGAACCACACAAGTGCGCAGAGATAATCATGCCAGAGGCACATCAACACACGTGACCAGTGTAGTTTAGAACTGTTCTCTGTCCCAGCAGTGGAACTTGTTATAATGGGGGTCAAGATGTACACAACAGCCCCAAGCTATCCTTAGAAATGGAAGTACATGCTATCTATTGCCATTGGTGTTTCCAAAACACATGCGCACCAGTTGTAATGGCAGGTAGAGACACATACACGTTCATCCACAGGTGAGGAGCTTCTCTCTCCCCAGATTGCGCTTGTACAAGTCAAAAGGCTGATTTGCATTTATATTGCCATTCAAGGCTTGCAGCTGTAATTGGCGTTGCACAGCAGTACACCCTCGTAAATGAACAGACACCACATACACACACGCATATGCACACACATATAATGCATGTGCACTGTGCAATTTGAAAGCTATTTCCATCATTCCATTGTTATGACGCATTGGCATGAGAACGCTGAGACAGAGAGAGGTAGTGAGAGAGAGATGGAGGAAAGGAGGGAGAGGAGAGAGGGGCGAGTTCATCCAGGTGTAATATTGAGCTGTCCCAGAAACTTCCCGCCAAACACCAGGAAGTCGTTATCAGATCAGCAACCCAATTTCTCAAATGCCTCCTGTGCTGAAGCGCCGAATGCATCTTCGAGCCTCCTTTCTAACACAGCCTTTTACAATCATGTCAATGCATCAGCTGGCTGGTGTACTCACAGATGCTTCAGACGCGTGCAGGACACATAACATTATATGGGCAGCAATGCGCTGCGGCAAGGCTTGCATGTGATTTACTCAAGGTTATAACTGCAGATCTGCACAGATAACACCATCCAAGAAAAATGGGGTGGAAAGTTCCGGGCCAGGACAGAGGACTTCACGGTCAGTTTAAATCTATAAGCTTTCCACATCTAAATTGGTCAGCCTGGCATCGCACACAGGTTTCCATAGGTCACAGAGGCTCGCCGCATAGGTTACATGCACAACATTTTAATGTGCATCAGCCTCCAATGCAATGTACAAACAGCGGCTGTCTTTCAAAAGGAGATTGGTTGTATATCTATTCTGCATAAATAAATGTCAAACAGGCCAGCAGAGCTTCAAAGCTACAGTAACAACACTAACCATGCACAAGTCTAAATAAGTATTCAGACTGATAGCTGCACTACAACGGAGATAAAGTTTCATGAAGCACATAAACAATCACATTTGCTTTAGTATGAATAAGCTAAACTTATTTGTATTCTTCGTAAAACGTCATCTTGCTTCTTCTAATTACTCATAATAACATCATCTAAAAATAGAAACAAGTCCAGTTTCATTCTATTGACTGTAACATATTTAACAACACAAAAAACGAAAGTAAGAAATGAATAACACATTTGTTTAAATGCGACACATTGTTTCCATGACTCCAGATCCAGCACCCCCCATAATGGAACAAGTTGTGGTTAAAGAAAAAACCTATATTTTTTACCACTTGGACCATTTCCTTCATTGTGTTTTTTTAGTTTTTGTTTTTTTAACATTGGTCATTTCCTACTGCATAGCTTTGTTTTCCTGATTTGAGAAAAGGTGCCCTTAAGGTCTCAACTGATGATGTGACTCTCTGATGACTGCTTGAGTCAAACTTGGTGGTATCACTCATGAAAACATTATAGCTATCAATTCCAGTACAAAGAATATTGTTCCTGCTGTATCTAGGAACATTCTGTGAGTTAACAATGTTATTGCATTGCACATTGCATGAATAAAAGAAGGAAGACAAAACAAGAAAGTTATTCCACTTCTAATTTTTCAAAGATGGATTGTGTTCTGGACTTGATGAGGCTGTCTGTCAGAGGCACATGTGATGGATGTTTCTACTGAATCCAAATCTGATGAAGGTAATATGAGGGAAGAAGGTAATACAATCTTACTTTTCTTAAAGCAGGTGGAGAAATCTATCAATGGGGTGAAATAGTTTTACTCATGTTCAATGCAAATCACTCTCTTTCAAGAATTGTTTTGAATCAAGTGTAATTTTCTTGATACTAGTGGATTGATCTGCTTTATTCTGCTGCATTTCAATATATTGAAGCTCATTTTAATATAACCCCTGAAAAAAGCATTTGACACAAGTGGAATTATCTCATCCGTGAGGCAAAATCTTTCACTCAATTTAAGAAAAAAATAACATGTTAATACTGAATCTGAGACAAAATGAACATTTAAGATGAACATTTTTGCAGTGTGCATGCACTGAACAAACGGTCTAGGCAGAAGGCTTATTCATGTTTTCCTTACAACAGAGTGCCTCAGATTTGCTGTTCCAAAGCAGAGTTTTGACAAGAAAGGAACAAACTTTCAACCTTTTTCTGTTCTACAAGCAAATACAGATCCAAGCAGCAAGTCTTAACATTTCTATCTTTTAAAATCTAGGCTAGGTAGAGTCCGGATTAGCAGAGAAATGGCACAGATGAGTAAGACACTCAATAACACCAGCATTGTCCTTTAAGCCCAGCTGTGCCACTGCTTTGCCTCCTCCAAGGAAAAACAATGCAGTACCAATACCACTACTCTACTTAAAACACCCCCACAACCAAACACACAGCTCTGTGGAGCCGCCTCGGCCACTTTGGGGGGAATAACATAGCCTGTTGTTTCCTGTGCGTTAGACTGCAATTTAGAGGCCATTAATCCATCCCATAATCTGTCGCCAAAAAAACAAAAATACAATCCTGACCAGGGTTGGAGAAGGCTGCTGCACCCCCTCCTGACATTTAACAGTATTTGTACCTCTTGTTGTGAATTAACCAACTCCGAACCTGTCTTCCATGGACAGAGTGTCAAATGGATGGAGATATATCAATAAACAGAGAGCAGAATGAAGGAGTGCAGCTGCTAACCCAGCCTCCACAGGTGACCCAGTGATCACAACAGCATCTGGTTGAATTACTGAACATTGCCGCCCAACAGACATGTAATCCGGGATAATGCCCTTTTGCTGAGCGCTCCAATCTGGATAAATTCATCCCCCAGCAATGAGATCCGACAGCAGAGTCTCAGAGCGAGAGGAGATGAGGGGGCTGGGGTTGATTGGTTTGTAGTAAAGGAAACTGTTGGGGTTGGGAAGAGGGTCTTCTAGATGGATAATGAAGCCCACACTAAACTGTTTTTGTTTACTGGCTGAGTAACCGCGTAAGAGGAAGCAGATCATTGCCTGGTTTTCCAAGAAGAATCCAAACTAATCATATTATTTCCCTCGCGGACTGAAATCCTGACTGACTGCAGATCTTGGATATACTTACTTTCTGTGTTTAAAAAAAAATCTGTAGTATCCACAATTGAAGCGTTCTGAAGAGTGTGTTCTGACAATTATATGAACAAAATCTGTATTATCTATCCTCTAAATGAATCTTGCACAACAAACTTGTAAGACTTTTTTTGATGATCAGTCATCAACCAAAATGGGGGTGGGGAATCATTTTCAAACGAATTATATGAAATTTGGAATATTTTATCTTATATGGGATCATCAAACACAAAGTCTTAGCCAACACTATAAAATACAGATTAAATATTAAAATTTGAGAGAATGAGTTTGAAAATGGTTTTGGTTGATGACTGATCATCAAAAAACATCTTAAAAGTTTGTTGTGTAAGATAATTTAGAGGATATATAATACTGTTTTTGATGGGGTTTTGTTCATTTTTGTCAGAACACACACAAAAATACAGAAATAACATCTCTCCCTGTAATGCCATATCCATTGCCAAGCATTGGGACTTACGAGTCCCAGCTGTCCAAAGACGGTCTCTTAGATTATTTATTCATATGTTTACTTATTACCATAAATATCCAACGGGGCACTCGGCTCAGAGGGATTACAGTGGGCTTAATCTTGCGTGGCACAGAAATGAGCAGGGGTCACAGCGGCTGAGGTGACTTCAACTGGCCAGCCTTGATGGGACATGCAGCACAAACAAGAAAACAACCTGCATGGCACTGGGCCCCATCATGGACTGACGACATCATCTTTCACTCAGTGTGTTTGCATGACATGATCCAGCCAGGGTTAGCGTTACTCAAGCCAAGTGTCATGTATGATGACAAGGACACACTATGTTTCTTACCGAGCATGTTAATTGTCCCGTCCCAGACTCCCAATTCAGAATCCAGACAGTACCCACAACACAAATCCACTCTGCACTGCAGCTGTTAGTCGTGTTAGTCGTGTAGAAAATAAATCAGTGTGATACGATAGCTGGCATGGCAGAGCTTATGACAACATGCAGGAAAACAATTTATTGGTTTTAGCATTCAGTTAGAATGGGGATAAATCAATTAATTAGCACTGAATTATTATGGGTCATAATCCGTGCATTAGACAGCAGTGTAATGTATTGCTTACAAATAACTATTCATAATAATGAGACCGAAAATTGGCCAACGTCGTTTGTGTTTGATTAGTGTTGTGGAATGTAATGGGGTGTATTTCTTTCTATTCATTTTTTTCTTCTCTAGAGAAGTGGGAGTGATTTCTTCCTGTATAAAAAAATCCACACATCCAAACATGACATTGGGTAGACATTTAATTATAGTTTTGTTAGGAAATATGCATCAAAGCGTGCCACCCATGAAAAGCGGATTTAGAGTCGTCAGACAGCAGTTAACAGACAGCAGTAAATGAAATAGAGGCTGTTGTGGTACTAAGACCTGCTTTCCAGGACTAAGATACAGCTTAGGCTGGCTGGGTGGTGAAATCAGGAGGTCTGAAGGAGATAGAGAGAGAGAAAGGGGGTGCAGGAGATATTTAGGGAGATTGGGATTTAATTCCTGTGCAGCTCTGCCCCTAGTGGGCAAAATGTGAGTCAACGATGATACTTTTTTTTCTTCTTTTTTTCTGAGAATGTGTACAAAATACCAAGCCAGACAGTTTATATTAATTTCACAAGGTGTCAAGGGATTTGGAGAAAGAACGACAGAGAAAGAGAGACTGAGAGAGACCGAGGAAGAGAGACAGAGAGAGAGAGACAGAGAGAGAGAGAGAGAGAGAGAGAGAGGGGGCGAGAGATGAAGTCAGCCCGTACACTTTACATTGACAACCTGTGATTTTTCTCCAGCACTTGGCCGCAGAGACCGGCACATCCAGTGTAAGACTATTCTTAAACTGCCCTGCCTCCACCAGGACACCGTACTGTCAGATATTACACCACCCTTTCCCCCGACAGAGGCTGAGATGCTCTATCACACTGCTTCTCGCAGGAGAAAAAATAGAGCGGGAGAGCGGGATGGAGAGAGAGAGAGACAGAGAAAGAGGGATGGTTAGTCAGAGAGGGAGGGAGAGATGTGCCGTTGCGAGGTGAGGAGTGAAACAGAGAGACCGAGAGAGGAGTGCGAGAGTTGGAACGATATAGGTGGGGCGGAGGGAGGGATGGGGAAGCAGAGAGGGTAAGCAGGGAGATAGACGAGGTCCGGGACAAGTTTGGCCTGAGGTGACTGTGTTCCTGGAGACTGTCTCCCAGATCCTCCCTCCCGGTGCTGTGTCATCTGTCACAGGCAGAAGAGGCGACTGGGAAAGAAAAGGTGCCCTAGATACAGCAACAGTGCAGACAGGATGGGGAACAACTCGCTCGGTCTCACTCTCCTTCTCTGTCACTCTGTCTCGCTCTCTCTGGTCCATTTATTTCTCAAACTCGAGAGGGAAAATAAATTGCACAGTCCCTCTACATGTGGACTCACTTCTTCTCTCACTTTCTCTCTTGCTCTCTCGCAGGATAGCTACACATAAGCATGTGTCTGCCATGGTCTGTCCCCCCTGTTCATAAAAATGAGATTGTTTTCCGCAGCTTTCTGCTGACACTAGCTCGGCACATAAACAGAGCCGTAATTTGTACAACAAGAGTACGCTACGGGGGAGCACTTTTTCCCCCAGAGGCATGCGAGGGGGAAGGAAGGCTGTTATCTCCTGTTTACCTGGCAGGGATTGCAGTATTTTATATTATGGTAATAACCAACTCTGCTGAAATGCACAGCAATCGCCTCATTCCAGTTGGTACTATCTGAGAAATTGTGTTAGTTGTTTTTCCCAGAACTTGGGGTTATGCCTGTAATGGTATGTGGATGAAAATGGTGACAGCTACAGAATAAACGTCCCAAACAGAGCGTGCTGCATGTGTGCAGATCAAAGATAACCCCCTCCGCAATTTGAGTGTATAACCTTTAACTAGCTTTAAGGACGTGGTTTATCAACTGCCAGACATGCAAGAAGTTGAATTACTGACATTTTCACAGTCCGGTACAGTTAGACGTTCCGTATGAGTCAGGATCCAAAACTTAGCAGATGTTTAAGACAGTAGAGGAGAAGACACTCATGATTGGTTGTGCATTTCTGCATCATAATAAGCACAGATGGCAATGAAAGACATGAGGCTGAAAGCAAGGAAACAGAATACAGCAAAAGCAGGAACAGTAAACAGCATACACTCCCTAAAGCACAGGCGCTGCTGAGAGCAACATTAGAAGCTTCATCACCCCAGTCAGTGTCAAATGTGGTGCTGTGTTCAAAGTGTGTCCTGATATAATTATATTATTTCTGCTTGTATATGTAAAATGAATCAATGGGAAAGTGAAAACGCAGTCAATTTGTGTATTTGATATATTTGAAAGGCTTTTTTTCTCCTTCCCCCCCCCCTTGAACTGTGCTTGGTATATAAATCAACATGTGGCACAGCCAAATTCATTGTCTGAGAAAATGCTCTTGTTTACTAGGGTCTCTTTGTTGTTGCTGTGTTACCAGACTGAGCTGACAATTTCACCACGATGTGTCGACAAGCTGAGATCTCAGATTGGAATAAAGACTTGATTTTGTCTTAATACTATCGCTGTTTTCGAACAAAAGGTTACAACTCCCTCTGGAAGACAAACACACACACACACACACACACACACACACACACACACACACACACACACATTCATTCAGTCAGTGCCCTCTTTAGAATGTTTGTCCAGCGTGATGGGGTCAAACTTTGAAAAGGGGTGGTGACAGTGTCGCTGACCCTGACCCTCGGAAGGATAAGCCAGGGCTCTCATTGTGGGCCAGGCACTGCGCGAGTAGCAGACAGGCATGCACTGTCTGACTCAGCCCTGTGTCCATCCGTATCTCAGACAGACGCTGTAGAGGTAGAGCTCCGCTTTACTTTACTCACTTCTATTGTTTCCCAAAGACAACCACCTGGTGGCAAGCTGGGGAAACAACTAATCCATCCTCATTCTGCCCACAGACCGTCTAGGAATAAAAATAAAGATACTGACCGAGCGACCGGTGGTGTCAAGCTGTACCAGGGAATCTGGACTCTAAAGCGCTTCACTGTTACTCTTTCTCTCTTTTCAGTTTGACCAGCCCCCCCACGTAGTTTGACTCAATGGA
>OMLI01101451.1:718-14396 GCA_900302605.1 Rondeletia loricata
CTTTTATTCTTGGATCTTGTGATTTTGTTTTGTGATTTTATCTTGTTTTGTTGTAACATAGTTTTATTTTGTATGTTACATTGTAAAAGAGAGCTCGCTCTCAATTGTCTTCCCTGAATAAATAAAGGTTTCAATTCAATTCAATAATAAGTAATAATATTAGTGACTAATAATAGATGCGTTTGCATCAAATTATTGGTAATTATACAATTTTTCCTCCTTCAGCAGCTGTAGCAGTCCTTCCTTAGAGATACCCTTGGGGGATCATTATCTCAGCAAAATGCCACAAGGGGGTTGAGTGCTTCCATCCAATGCCTCTTTAACCCACATGTATTATTCAGAGAGAGTGTAGTAGAATCAAAACTACAGGGAGAGCACAGAGAGGCCACTGATGTCTGAGCTCGTACATCCACACATGATTATGAGATGTCTAACAGCTATTAGGGCTATTATCATTATTAACATTTTATTTCAAAGTGTCTTTTTACGCATTATGCATACACGTAAATGCATGAGTACTCACACTAGTGCATGTATATACATATACAGGCATGTATGCATGTATGCACACACACACACACACACACACACACACACACACACACACACAAAGCGTTATTAAAAAAATGCACTGCCATACTCAATGACAGCAAGTATCTAACTGTTGAAAAAAAGCAGTATCTATCAGGCTAACATTGTTTTAGGTATGTGTCGCCCTTGGTGACTGCCAGTGTGTTTGTCACATTATGTTTTGTTGTTTTCATGTAATAACGGTAAGGCAAGCTGTTGCGTGTAACTGGATCCTGTTTGAATGCAGAGAAATGAATGAAACATGTGACAAGGTGTGATTAGTTATCCACTGATCTCACTGGTTGTTTGTTGACAGATGGGTCTTTTGTCAAGGGAATCTGTTCAACAGAATAACCAGGTAGCCAATTACCTGTTCCTTTTGTGGCTATTAGGCCCATTGTTGTGTTAAGAACATCTTAATAGTGAATATTCATTGCTCAATAGGGCAAACAAGGGGAGGTATTGTATCTAGCTGACCTGAGGCAACATCGCTTTTGTTGCCATTTTGAAACAGCTTGAGTTCCTTGGGAACAACTATCCAATTCAACAAAGTCCACAGTTTTGAAGGATGAGTGCAAATTAGACATAAGGCCAGACTATGCAACTGGTCCTAAAAAGGCTCAGTGCAACAGTTTGAATGTAATTTTTCATAAAACACTATTTGAATCATTTGCAATTAAAGACCATACAAATTGCTGGACAGGCCTGAAACTTAACATTGCCTAAAACTATCGAGGCTCAGTTGCATCAGATTAGACCACTATTCATCCGGGACTCAAATCAACACGATAGGGTATTAAGAGGTCGGAGCGGAAAGGGGTGTGACTGTGGTGTTGTATTTCATGTCAAGCCACCTGGAGAGGAGACACTTAAAGCGCACCAGTTCAGCGTGTCAGCGGCAGTAGAGAGACGCCAGTCACGGAGAGAAGGCCGACTCACCTGAATGACTGCACTTGAATAGCTGCACTGGACCGCCTGGAGAATTTGTGCGCATCCCCAAGAGCAATGGACGGCATGATCAGACCGCTTGGCCTGACCGGGCACACCGCCAATCCGCTGTCGGTCGGTGGCTTGCAGGTGCCCCCTTCCCTCATGCGCCCTCCGCCTCTCTTCCTGCGGGCTAACCCTGCGCTGGAGAGGGGTTACTCCCGCACCCCGAAGTGCGCCAGATGCAGGAACCACGGCGTGGTCTCCGCGCTCAAAGGTCACAAGCGCTTTTGCCGCTGGAGAGACTGCGTGTGCGCCAAGTGCACGTTGATAGCGGAGAGGCAAAGGGTGATGGCCGCGCAGGTGGCGCTGCGGAGGCAACAGGCTCAGGAGGAGAGCGAGGCCCGAGAGATCCGCTTCTTGTACCCCGGCTCGGGGACCGGAGAGGTCCCTCTGGGGTCACCCGTAGGGTCTGGGATACCAGCAGCTACGAGTGACACCGCGACAGTTCCCAGTGTTGATGTTTTCGGCACAGAGAGCCAAAAAGATGGTGAGTTGAGATGGTGAGATCGGGGATGTGATGGAGAGTAAAGGCCTTAACTCTAACTCTAACCCGAGTATCACCTTTTTATTTGGGGAATAACAAAATAGTTTACCCACCTTTTTAGGCTAACATAAATCTTGAGGGGGTAATTTAATAGAGTATAATATCAAGGAAAATAGAGTAATGCTTTTCTGATATATATTCTTATGATGTTCACTGTTAACCCACCTTTATGATTTACCACTGCGTCACTGGGTGAGATGATTATTCACAGCTAAGTGTTGTTATTCGGTTTATCTGCAGTAAAGTATACGGTATTTTGCGTTACATGAAATATATGGATACAATACAATATTTAAAAGGCTGTTTTAATTTTCTGTGCCTGCGTGCATGATTTTACGTGTTTTACGCACACGCTGAACGCAGACATAAGCGCGCAGAGATGAGTAGGCCCGCTGATTTAAAACCATCTGTTTCTCTTCTGTCCACATTTCAGATGATACATTGAGCAAGTACAACTTTTACAACAGATTCGTAGGTCGACCTCTCTTTGCGCCTCACACCGCACGACTAGCCTCTCCAAGTGACAAGAGGGAGTTGTCTCCAAGCAAGGACAACACCAATACTACACTGAACGACAACAGTGCCAGTCCATCCCGAGGCTTTGACCAGCGGTCAGACCACACAGAGAGCCCACAGATGTCGTTGTCCTCCTCGGATCCGGAGTCGGGGAGCGAGTCGGAGAAACCCAAGGAATACCCGAGCCTGCACCGGGACCCCGTCGATGTCATGGCCAGGATCTTCCCCCATCAGAAACGGGACACCCTGGCGTCCGCGGTGAGAACATGCAAAGGCGACATTGTGAAAGCTATTGAACTCATGCTTAGCTCCAAAGAGAACAAAGTGGACTCTGTTGGCTTGGACCTGTCTCTGTCTGGTCAACCCAACGCGCTCAGGCCTAACGCGGGATTGCCTGGCGCACTGGGTGCTTTGGGGACCAAGTCCGCCTTCTCCCCTATCCGCGGGACACCGACGCACGCCGGTGCGGACGGCCTGTACGGGCTCAACCCTCGTTTCGGTATCAATCCCTTGCGGCTGGCCTATTCTTCGGCAAGTGGTGCTATGACAAGTTTTATGTCACCATATGTGACATCCGGACTGATGCCAGTGTTTCCAATGCGTCCGCCCTTGGACTCCTACTCTTTCCCGGGCATGATCCGAGACCTTTCCTACCTCCAGAGCAAGGAGTCACTATGCAATGCAGGACTTTACACACGCCTTAACCATGACAAATAACTGTTATTTGTTCAGTTAATTGTAAATTGGCATTCAGAATTTTCTTTTAAGTGCCTGTTTAAGCTGTTGATAAAAATCACTGCATAATGCCATTGAAGTTTGGCAATATTCTCTTTAAACTGGTTTCAGTCTATTTTTGAAAGTGTACATTTTGTAAAGATTGTTTATTATTAATAAAGTTATCAAAAGGTGTTCTTGTTTTATCTTTGTTCAATGTATCCTTTCTGTATGAGTTTGTCCTAGCTTATCAAGATTATACAACAGAACAGGATACTTTGCAAAGATCTATCTATCTATCTATCTATCTATCTATCTATCTATCTATCTATCTATCTATCTATCTATCTATCTATCTATCTATCTATCTATCTATCGTTAATATCATCCACAAGAGGAAACCATTACTTATGTTTCAATGGTATCTGTGATTACTGTGTATTTCTAAAATGGATTATGTTGCCAATTTTATATTGCCACGTTAAAGTAATGCCTTTACATGTCATTTGTAACTCTCCAACTCAGATGGTTCCTTACTCTGCCTAGACCTACTTTTCTAATAAAATGAAAATAAGCCTCAATTTGACTTGAGAAAAATGAATGGACATCACAGTGTCATAAGAACATGGGCCAAAAATATCACAACAATACAATTACATTAATGATTGGACAATTAAAGCCAACAGTTCTGTAGAAGGGAGGTAGACTGAAACATATAAAAGACGTTTGGATTGTCCCTTGAGACTGGGGCCAAACGCTAACCCATGTTTTAGTTTACATTAACATCTCCTTGTCAAGCTAATTTATTGACTTCCTCAGTTGGTTCAAAGCCTTTTGACAGCAAGTGAAACATTTTTTTGACTCACTCTTGTACAAAGATCTTTTTTGTACACTATGCAATCCAAGCACCACTCTCTATATGAGGGATTTGAGGAACTGAAAAGCATTTTTTACAGCTGGAACTAGACTGTATATCACCTTCCTCCTCTTTAATGGAGAACAATTACAAAAGAATAACTTTAAAATGGTGAGGATTATCTCCAGGTCATTTCATTTGTTCAATTTGTTCAGTACCTCACAATTCCCTAACATCAGCTTCTACTTTTAGATTTTGTTCTGTTCGGCCTATCAGTTCATAAACATTCTTGCCTGTATGGTCAATCCCATTTGACCTATTGACAAATGACAGCAACTTATAGGCTACCACACCTGACATCAGTCTTAAGTCGTAATACATGTGTGTGGACCAAAAGCCTGCAACACATGGAAGTTACAGGGTTTACTCTTTACAGGTAACCAGGAAACCATATAGTATCCCACCCACTCCCCCTTCTGTTTGCTTGCTAAATTCCAGATATGACCCCTGGTGTTCATGATTTATTGTCTCCTGACAACTCACATTTGGTGCATTTGAAAACATTTTGTGGTTGCATGCTGTGCTATGAAACTGAGGGTGTTCACTCCATGCTTTGCTTACAATATCTGATGACGTGAAGTCTACTCCTCCTCAAGAAATTGAAAAAAAATATAGAATAGAATAGGTCTAAATATACTATGATTACAGTATAAACATCCTAAACTTTGACATTTCTCGATCCCGACTCAAAAGCCATCCTCACTGTTGATTGGTCGTTAGAAATCACAGGTGGCTCGTATGACAACCAATAGAACGCCTCGGATGCGTCACGTGACCGTGTGTTTCCGGAAGACGCTGAAGTACAGAGTGATGTGAACATGAGAAACATTTGAGCAGGCTTGTGTGTGGCAGTGGTAACTCTGACATGCGTTGCCACATTATTATTGCCGTTGTGTTCTGCTCTGTTTGCGTAGACTCGCGGAAAATAAGAGGAATATCTTTGTCCTGTAAGTGCAGTGTCCCTTAGTTACCAGCTTAGGAAGTAATGCTACATGTATGAATGCTATGCATGTAGCAACAGCTCCATAGTTGCAACACAGGCAACATGCAGTGAGGCATTCGATAACTATATACAGTCTATATCGTTGCTGTTGGTAGTAGGGTAGGTAGACGTTTTATTTGAAGTTGAATAGCTAAAAGCACATTTGCCTAATGCCAGCCCTAGTTTCACTAACATTTCATTACAGACTCTGAAATTCAGCAGCCAACATGATGGAGGTGACACTGTTCTCAGCTGGGCTTAAATCCAAAAATACATATTTATAGAGCTGTCCATATGAATGCATAGCACGTGGAATTTTGCTGCACAAAATATAGTTGTTGTATTGTTACCCCTGAGTTTGTTGGGTTACATTTCTAGCTGCAGTTCAAGTGTCATCAGCGTGTATCAATCTGTAATGTTTGTACTCTGTAACAGACAAGCGGTTCTACAGAGAGAGGAAGACCTTCCTGTGCATCGATGGGTCTAAAATGATCCCGTTTGAGCAGGTGAACGATGACTATTGCGACTGTGAAGATGGTTCTGATGAACCAGGTAAAGGAGTTAGTCCATAGGCGAGCGTGTGTGTCTGTGTGGCACTGTTAGCATACTGTCTGCTCTCTGGTGCACTTTATCTGTCAAATGTGATCATCGAGAGTTCCCAGTTCATTTTGTGGTTTCACTTAAGAGATTTAAAGAATTAAGAATTAAAGAACACATCTGGTGATTTTAATGGTAAATTGATACAAATTCACTGAATTGGAGATTAATAACGGACTGCAAAGGCTGCCAAATAAGCTCAATATTAAGTATTTTAAAATAGGTCGGGATCATTAGCCTGATCGGATTCCATAATGCAGCTGTTTTGTACTTTGTAATTGAGATTATTTATTTTTTTACATGAAAAAATCACAAATATTGTCATCTATAACAGTCATAGGGGGAAGTAAAAAGCAAGTGTGAAATGGAGAGTGGACTGTGTCGTTATCAGAACTGATGTGAACCAGAAAAAGATCATAGGCTTCAAGGAATTCAAGGAATATTACTTCTTTAGGTCTTTGTTTTGGTCCATTCAAAGAGGAACAAGTTTGGTTTATTGAAAAAGGACCAGATGACTCGTGAAAATGAGTGATCCCACAAAACAGGCATTTATGTGTTACTAAATTACAATGCCCCCCCAAGGGCAACAAAGGCAGCACATCCATGTTACCCATGTCAGTGACTGGATGTAGCCTCTATGTATGGAGCCATATCACAAATAGTTTTCACATGCAAGTCAGTTATTATGCAACATCGACCTCTGCTCTTTGCCCTATGTAGGCACTGCAGCCTGTCCTGGTGGCCGATTCTACTGCACCAACCTGGGCTTCCGCCCGCACTACATCCAATCATCACGGGTCAACGATGGCATCTGTGGTAAGGGACAGCAAGGGCAATATTGCAAGTGTCATAATGATTCTCTGTGAAGAACAGATTTATTCTTGCAGAAAATGAATTGCTGTAACAGTCGCTCAAAAAAGCTATATAGTGCCAAGCGTGAGCTACTTTCTTACTTTCTGAGTCAAAATAAAGTATGCTATGAATTATGCTTTAAAAATCACTCAGGGAAGTATTGTGTGAAATGAAATGGTTTAAATTAGCCACCACATAAGCATATTACGAAGGATTATGCTGCCTTTCAGTGATTCCACAAGAGCAGAAGCGCTGCCTTTAGCTACAGTGGGTGAGCCACTCAAGTATGCAGAGCACTTAGGATGTTATACCCACTGCTTGCTTTTCCCCCTTTTTGTGTTTTGCGCACATGCACAGGAATACATATTTTACATGCTGTCAGAAGACTGACATGTTGGAAGTTGTTGTACACACTATCACTCCTTTTTGTGGTACAAACAAAACTCCTCTCTCTTGCATACACGCACGCACGCACGCCTTGAATGGAGCCACTTAATAGCTAACACAGCATTGCTTTTCCTCTTCGATGGTTCGCTGAGAGATTTTCATTGACTTCCTTTGCTGGGCTCTAATGATGTTCTTTCACTGGTCACCAATGGTGCTCTGGATAATTGAGGAGTTTCACACCGTGACCACTCTCCCGGCTGAAACATCTGAGTCAAAACCAGATCTGAGCAGTTATAAAACACCATGTAGCTGATCTTATAAGTGGTTGATCTCAAGACACCTTCTCTGAACCAGAGAGAGATCTCATGCAAACACCAAGATCTATTATTCACCAGTCAGACAGGTTGAAAACTGACAGTCTAGATCAACAACATCTACACTAAAGAGAATACACTCAATGCCAATGCACAGATGTTTGCTTTTCACAGAAATAGGCTGTTGGTGTTGGTAATTTGATACAAAGCATTTATTTTTTCCACAATCACGTGATTATTCTAGTCAAATCATGTTTTTGAATAATTTGAATCAGATATATTTTACAAATTTGATCAGATATTATTTGAACTTTTATCCCTTAGTATTAATATTGCATCAGACCCAGAAATTATGTATTGATTGAATCCTAAATATTCAGAATAAAGAAATATCGCTCACTTTCTTTGATGTTGTTATGTCGTGTGTTGTTCCGTCTCAGTGTGTAATGGGTTGGTTTCTTCTGTTCCTCTTGTCAGATTGCTGCGATGCTTCGGATGAGTACAACAGCCACGCTCACTGCCAGAACTCTTGCAGGTCAGTTGAATCAATACTGAGATTGAATATTTGAAAATAACATAGGTAGATTATGACTTGGAGATCCCTCAAATTGCCAAATTTGTGCATTTTCACCAGAGGCTGCCCACGTGCATGCATGGCTAAAGAATCAGAATCAGAATCCAAGTATTCACCCAAACCATGGTATAAGGGAAATATATCAAACAATACATTTAGGTTATTTCAATGAAAATGGTTTTTGTTTATCGTAGGTATTACCGGTATTACTGCAACAGTGCTGTTTAATTGTGCTGGGCCCATGTGGCAGTGACTCATTCATTGTGCCACCAGGGGGCATGGTGTCACTATGATAAAAACCTACTGTAGTTCTGTAGGTAGGTTCCTGACACTCCCCACAGGCATACAACCCTTCTCTTTAATGTATATACATCAGGGACTTCATCCTGGATAAAGAGAATCGGACTCACCACCCCATTACCCTTTCCTTTTCCCATCATGAAGCGGTTACAGTTAAAGCTCTATCACTGTAAATTGTACAGTCGTTAGTCCCTTGCTGTAGTGGTTTTCATGAACAGAGTTTTGTTTCCATGGGATGATTTCCTTGCTCTAAATTACATGTTGTATAGATGGCAGGTCTGTAAACAAACGCCCTGACAAGTCCAGGGTTGTCTTTTGTCAGAAATGTTATCTTTATATGAACTCAAACTGCAGAGGGTCATATTTACAGTTTTCACTGAGCTGTACTGCAAATATTGACCATATTCCCATAAATACAACTTCTAATACAATAACCCACTTATTTTGTTGACGGTCCTCTATTATTTCATTCCATGCCATATGCCTCAAAACCACATACAAGCAGAGTATAGTCCACACTCTTATTGTGTTTGCCAGACTTCGAAAACAATTTAGTTCAGCCACAGAGCATCCACCCCCATCTCATTTACTCTTCTATTTTCCCATTTGGATTCCTGGTGCATTGTGGGCCCTTAGAAATTGGATTGTGCCATCTCAAAGACCATAGCAGGGGTAGGCAATGTTTTCTCAGTAATGATGGGACTGTGCATCCTCTCTCTCTCTCTCTTCCAGGAATCTGGGAGAGAGGGAGAGAGCAGCTGTAGAGGGCCAGATGAGGACCTTGGACGAGGGGCTGCGACTCAAACAGCAACTGATTGAGGAGGGGGTGCTACTCTGGAGGGAGAAACAGGTAGGGGTGTTACGTATGCTGCAGTAACTACCATACGGCATGTAGTAGTAACAGAGGGACATCATCAGTCCTGTTTCCCCCCAAAGCTTTATCCCCTATCTGTTGTGAGAAAACCAATGACTGTCAACCACGTGTCTTTGACTAGTGTTCAAACTGCATTCTGTCTGAATTGCATGAATGTACTTTTTCTTTATATGTATAGTATATGAAGGCCTATATATTTCAACTTAGTCCGTTGGAAAAAGGAGAAATCAGAAGCTTATGATGCAAAAAAAAGAGAGCTTTAATACATGAAGTGCCAAGCGGACAAAAAGTGCTGCAGCAAAAAGGTTTGCAAACTGATTTGCATTGGTCGAAAGCTTCAAAAGACAGGAACTCTTGATTTATCACCACCAATGCCAACTTTGCAAAGCAAATGATGTAAAGATTATTACAGAGAAATCTACCATAAAATACGTTGAGTGGGTTTTACATAAAAAACGAAACACTGTTGGAGCATCCTGGTGGCTCAGTTGGCTGAGGTGTGTACCATGTACTGTACCTGCAACGTCCTGGGTTCAAATCTGACCTGGGGCCTTTGTCGCGCATCATTCCTCTCTTTCTCTCTCTCCCTATCTTTCCTGTATCTTTTCACGGTGAACTATCAAATTAAGGCAAAAATTCCCAAAAAATAATCTTACAAAATAAATAAAACAATGCACTGTTAGCTAGCACTGAATACGGACTGAAATAATACTTTTAGGTGTTAGCTACAATTATCGACTTACTTATTCTCTTGTTGTGAATGAACTTTTAACTAGACTACTTGTGCTGTTGCTCAGTACAACTATTATTATTATTACTTGGCTAGCTAGCTAACTTACTTGATTGGTACGGAAGCTAAGGTTAATTTGCTTTTACCTTTGTTGTGCTCTGGGAATTCCTGATGTGAATTAGCAGCTTGTGCCCTGTGATATTGGTTTGACCATACTTGCTCATGGCAGACAACCTGCTGCTACAGGCATCTGCTGTGCAGTTGCTAACATCAACCTTACCCTGTTGTGCAGTCAGTTTTTGGTATGTCAGCATGAGATGTTCACAATTTTCTGGTTCAAAGAACAGTTAATAAGCATTTTTCTATCAATTAGCTCATATCATTTTATCAATTAGTGTCATTTTAGAATGTTTCTACTGTGAGATCCCCAATAATTTGGTTGTGGAATGGCACAGACAAAGAAGTGGCAGATCTTCTTTGCAGAGCCGGCCTGTCCATTAGGCAAGATAGGCAACCGCCTAGGGCCCTGGTGTGGTTAGGGGGCCCTGTGGGGTTCAAAATAAGTTAATTTTATTTTATTACGGTTATTTTTATCCCCACGTTGCTAAAAAATGCACACGTTGGAGAGAAACAATGAAAACATCATGACATGCTGTCAGTGAGTGAAAGATCTAGCCCACACACACCCCAGTCAGGTGACTGGTGAAATTATTGATTGAGTGGCATTCTAGTGACCAATGGCGTCAAAGCATTACCCCTCAGGCACAGAGAAAAGAAAAAGAAAAGAAGAAGATGAGGAAAAACAAGCTAAAAGTATTATGTTGATGGCGATTCTGCATTACTAGCATTTACCTATCTCTGTAAATGCAAACATTAGCTAGTTATTTTTTATCATGGTAGCTATAATGTTAATTTTTCCTGGGCATGGCAATATTAGCTTTACTTTAAATATCCAACACCAGCCATATTGTCTATTGTCATCATTTTATGGAAATGTAGATGAATGTTTTGCTGTGTGTAATCCACATGTATTATGCAAATGGTTAGCTAACAGCATTAATGCATATGATATATCCATGCTATACTTTTTGTTTGTTAGAGTTGATGGCTAACATGATGGTGCCAAGACAGGGCTAAGTACTACTATACTCCTTGACTAAATTGAATTTTGGATTTTAATTCTAGTTCAGGAATAGACTTAATCCCTCACTGGGAAATTGGCATGATATACACGTATATACACCTATTTGGTTAAGTAATGGAATGCTGTATTCCTATAGGAGCTATGTTGAAATTTGTGTATGTGTGTGTTGGAGTCCGGGTGTTGTGGTTATTTTTTGGAGTTCAGAACAGATTTAGCTGGGTAGGGGTTAAATTATGTTTTCAAGATCTCGCTCTGGTCACAAACATGTCACACACTCACTCACACACACAAGCTTAATCTATTACTCACTTCTTTGACACAAATCAGTCATGAGTGAGAGTTCTTAAGTACATATTCAGTAGCACATGCAAAGACACATACACACAAAGCAGATAAATGGACTGTGGCCCCATTCAACTGTGCGGCATGGCGAATGGTGCCTTTCTCTACAGCTAAGACTGTATCATTACTCATTGTCCTATTTTGAAACTGTAACCGTAACTGTGTGTGAACAGATGTCAAACTCCTTTTTTCTGGCAGTGACCACTGGGAAGCCATCACAGACCCTCTGTGGGAAGGAAAAGCAAACCTCGCTGGCCGCAAGACATAACAAGAAGGGATCAACAGGCAGCCCCTGAGGGCTCTGGCAGTGAGAGGGGGGAACTCTGTAGTCCTGTATATGTACTGGGAGTGTGTAGAGTGTGTATGCTCTTGTGCGTGTGTGTGTGTGTGTGTGTGACTTGTTGGCTTCCCAGTGCCGTGGCTTGGCTGAAGCTACAGACGCTGAGGCTGCAGGCGGTGGGCTTGGTGGCAGGGTACAGCAGCCCTCAGTACTGATTACCCGCTCCAACTGGAGGGCAATTACCGCCCCGTTTTCAATTACATAATGAATCAACAGGCCGGGTGAGAGAGAGGAAGGGGAAGGCAAGACGTACTGCCTTACTGGCCAACACTTTTATTCAAAGCGCCTTACATGTGCCTTACATGAGTCCTTACATTTTTAGCATGGGTGGCCCCAGTGGGAACTGAAGGCCTAACCCTGGTTGCCCTGTTTGCAACAGGTATTGTGTAATACAAATAATAAATAAAACATTATAAAAAAATTTTTATTTACATACATTTTTCAATTAATAAATTTTTCAGAACAAATAGCCAAAAATTATCCACCCAGAATTCATTCTTTTTTTACCCTGCACATAAACAAAAAGACTAAAACTAAACACATTTAACATATATTTTAATTTAATTTTAGTTAGTTTGACAAGTTGTCTCGTTTTTATTTTTATTTCAGTGTACAGTACGACAATGTTTTTTAACACCTAGTTTTTGTCTTAGTTTTAGTTTACTATAATAACCTTGCTAGCCAGGGGTGGAAAGTAACTAATTACAGCTACAAAAGTACCTGACTAATTCTTTGAGGCTACTTGTACCTGACTAATTCTAGATGTCATTTCAAGTAAAACAGGTCATTCTGGACCTACCAAAACCGATACTTATTAGCTCTTGTTGATTAAATAATCCAATCCAATACAGGGTGAGAGAGTGACAATTTAGGGAGATGCACAATATCTTAATGATTTTCATTTGGACAGCAAATAAGTACTTCCATACTTTTTTTATGTCCTACCTTTTTACTTTTACTCAGGAAATTTCCTAGACAAGTTCTCTTACCCCTACCTGAGCAGAATTTAAAAGGAGCAGTGCATTGATTTGAGTCAAATATTTCATTACTCTTTCTACCTCTGCCCCTATCTGTGCTCGCTCTCTCAGCCTTTGCCTGGAGCACATACAAGGAAACGTGGGCGGCTTAGAGGGAGAGTGAATGCCTATGAGAAAGTGTGTGTGTGCGTGTGTGTGTGTGTGTGCGTGTGTGCGCGTGTGTTTGTGCGCGAGTGTGTGTATGGGCTGAGGAATCAGCCGGCAGAAAGCTGCTTAGGCAGCAACGTCTGAGACAATGGGCCCTGTAAGCCACTTCAGCAGGATTACAATGAACCACTTGGCAAAGTGACACCAGGCCTTTCTTCACTCAGCTGTGTGGAGGCCAGCCATCCAGATGACAGTGCGGGTGTGTCTGTGACCTTTGGCCTTTGTTCCTCGGCAACCCCTGCTCTATTGCTGCCTTCAAGTCTTCTTGCTAATCTCCTAGTTCAAAATTTTGACAGCATCAACAGGCAGCGCTAGTAAACTGTAGCCTACGAGTCTCTAATCAACACTGAATACATGCACCAAAAATTTGTAACAACTATCAGTCGAGTAAAGATTAAATACACTAGCATACTGATTACTAGCATTCTGAACAAATTCTCGCATAGAATAGCATTAGCAACAAAACACACTGATTTTACTGTCAGCATTTGCCATGGCTTTAATGCTTTCCATCATTTTAACCTCACGCCGATTTGTGTCAAATCGAAAATTTGGACTTTTACCACTTTGTTGTGTCATTCAAGGATGCTCAACTTCTAATGACGATATATAGCGTAACCATATGCCCACCTCTCCTGGTGTCCCATGTCCTGGAGCAGCGTGTCAGCGTACTTCTGCCTCTCGCCGGCCTCCACATTGGCCAGTTTCTTCACCTCGCTGCGGACAAAGTACCAGAGCTCCTTGACGCCATTCTCCACCCTCCTCCGCAGCTCCTCCTGAGTGGGCCCGGGGCCTGCAAGGGGGTGGG
>OMLI01101452.1:0-10558 GCA_900302605.1 Rondeletia loricata
TAAATAATCCCATGGAATGTAACAGTTCACTTCTGTATAATGTCTGAAGCACCAAACAACAAAGCTGCTTTAACAGGCCCTCCATGAAAATGTTACCAGATTTTCATACTGGATTCATAAAGAACCAGGATCATTACGACTGGATGTAATATTTATACCATTATGTGTCTATGTGGGAAGAATCCAGTATACAATAGACAGCATCTTCTGGGTGTGGAAAGACATAGATGGGCACGCGTGCACACACACACTCATACACCACACACACACATATCCATTATTTGGATGAAAACTGAATGAAACTGTGTTCTCTTAACCACTCGTACAGGAAACCTTCATCCTCTTGTGTTCTTTGGTATCCATTCTCATCAGACAGTTATCAATGAAATTATAAATCGCCCATTACTAGTTTAACAGTGTTTAATAACCAGGATGTATATTTGTTTTTGTAGCTGCTATGTCCCCTCAAATACTGTTGTTTACACTTTTTCTAGTTTAAGCCAAAGGAATAATTACATTATTTCTGTCTTTTGATAAACAGGCAAATATAGAGTATAATGGGATGTTTTGGATTTTTCCACATATGGATGGGTTATGCGAGATTTCCCTCCAAGACTCCATGTTGACATTGTAAAAACCACATCAGCAAATGCACACTTTCAAACATGCACATCCTGCTGGTTTCATAGCATACAGAGGGATGATTAACACTAGTGGATGACAGCACTCATGTAAACAATGTTCACTTCTTTCACACAAAACAATACTTGCCCTTTTCGCAAAAGGGAGCATGGGTTCTGATAATGAGAAGTATTTACACTGTTCTCAAAACTTCCTATTTTATCTGTCGCAGTTTTAAAGAGCTCTTGAGCTCTTGAGCTCTTGCACAGTGTTTGTTGAGATGAAAAATGGCGAGGAGTGTGGTGCCAGGTTTTAGGCCTTCCCCAAGGTCTCTCACTAGCTGCTGTCTCAATTAGTCACTCTTGGCATCTTTATACACCATCCAAGGCCAAAATGTCAAAAGTTGCCTGAAAAGTTACTTCCCTTGTTGGACCATCATTAATTTTGTACCTTTTAGAGGGGAAACACGAAGAGCAAAAAGGGCGCAGTCTTTTCCCCCTTACTTGTTCAAGGGATTTAATTTATGCTGGTTTCTATGGTAACTATCTCCTTGGTCTATGCTGAAGCAGTCACCTGACAGAGGTCCATTAATAACTGTATCTTCTGCTTGTTAAGGACATGCATGTGTATCTGTGCATACAAGGCTGGTCTTAACTGGTAGTCTAAACACAGCATCTGTCAGCTTGTCATTTTGCCACCTTTAAGTGATGGCTTCAAGTTTCCCGGGGCTGGAGCTTAGTGCTAGTGAAAAATGGCTTCTCTTTAGCCGGGGGGAAATGGTGTAGTGAGTGATGAGGAGTCTGTTTAGTGTAAAAACTAGTGTTAGCCTGAAAGCTACGCAACACATATAATGTAACATCCTACGACTGAATCTGTGCTCACTCAATTTGTATTACACAAAAGATGGATGGGATGACTTGAAACAAAATAGAGCTTTTAGAGAAATCAGTTGTATACTTTCAGCAAACACTTTATAACAGGAACAGCAGTTTTGGCAATGATGTTGTACATTTTGTTGATGTTTTCCCCCTCAAATTCTTCAGAAATTGTTCTGAAAATACCAAAATCTAAATCACACTACTCAACACACCTGGGTTATTAAGGTTATTGTAGCTTTGGATCCAAAAAATAACTTTGCTGTCTTCTCAAAATGTGAGCTTTTGCAATGACCCGACTATGATGCTAAATGTCATTCCATTTATGGTCCCCAGGGTGCTCCTAGATGGCTCTGGGTGTCCTGAAAGACTGCACCCATTTTACCCATTACCCTTGGGCCAATATCACTGTACTGTAAAGGGAACTGTACTTCAAAAATAAGTACATACCCAAGAAAGAATACTTAGATGTACTGTGTACATCTAGAACATGAATGCCGTGAAACTAAATGAAATCCAGTTCATCATAAAAATAAAAAATTAAACTTTAGAAAGGAAGAACAAATGTAGCTATTCTTGGAGGCTAATGGAGTTCTAAAAAGCTGTCTCTATTGGTGCATAAAGGGTATATAGGTGTATTTGGGTTGGCGTATGATCCCACATACAGGTATAGGTTTTTATGTACCAATAAAGTCACTTTGATGATATAGCGCTCTCTTTCCTGCACAAACCTTTCTGGGCCTCACTGTTTCCATTTGAAAGAGGCAATTTGGTGAAACACAGCACTGCCAAATGCTGCTTCGTCCCAAACCTGAGAGAGCCAGCTGAAAGGTCAAGCCTCCTTGTGTCTGTTTGACCTGACGACCACGCCCTATGAGCATAGCACTGACCGGCAGCAACAATGTCATAACCTTGCAATGTTGAATACTCAACCTCATATACTGCTATTTACAGTATGGAATCAGTGTTTTGACTCCTAACCTTAATGCACAATCACAGCCCAATCTCAATAAGTTCTACTGCTGTTATTTTGCAGACCCTAATAATGTGATCTATACTTTCCCCATACTTCACATTCATACATTTGCTATATTCTTGTTTCTATTCTATTTTTATGTTTCTATTCTATTTGTCTTTGCTGTGTCCTATTACTATTTGCTGCTGCGACCCAATTTCCCCACAGGGATCAATAAAGTTTCATCTATCTAATCTTACTTGCACAAATGGAGAAAAATCTGACACACAATTGCATTCAATTATATGTGCATGAATCTCAACAGAGAAGATTCATCTTGGGTGGATAGTCGACACTGTGTTTTGTCATAGTGAAAATGATCACAGTGCCTTGAACTAAGCAACAAATCACTCATTTCAGCTTAAATCTAATGTATTTTCTTCCACAGCTGAGCCCTGCTTTACCTGTTAGGAAGTCATCTGTGTGATTTGTTTGTGTTGATGGAGTAATGACTGATCATTAGCTCATTAGAATAATAAGAACAACAAACCAGCCAGAGTCCAGCTAGTATTAGTGGGATGAAGACAGAGGCTGTTTATTTATGCCATGCCACAAACTGTCAGCATTTAACCAGCATTAATTATGATCATGTTGACTCATTAACAGGACATGAGGCTATCTCTCAGCTCCCAACTTCCAGTGCAGTTATAATCAATAAAATGAGTTCAGCCCCCCTAGCCCACCCACTTCCACTATAGCTCGTAATTTAGTTCGGCCAATGCCTGCCGCAGAACTGAATATAAACTAGATCAACTTTAGTTTACAACCTGCAGCAAATGAAGAAACAGCTAGATAGACAGACAGAATCGGCAACATCGAAGAGGTCAAACCATTTTGTGGATATTAAATCTGCTGGACATTGAGTCACTGATTTACAACTAACGAAAAGTGATCATTTCTGGCAAGAGTTTAACAGCCTCAAGACTTGATAAACCACTTCTAGGGAAATATTAATAGTTTTCCAAATATTTTTTTTTTCATTTGTATCTATCTATTTATCAATTTATTTATGTTCTTGTATTATTTATCTATTCTATTCATTTTTATATATTTGTTTATTATATAATTATTCTTTCTATCTATCTATCTATCTATCTATCTATCTATCTATCTATCTATCTATCTATAGATCTATCTATATTTTAGCCAGGTTAATCTTGTTGAGATCAACACCTATTTCATGTCAGTCCAGTCCATAGTTCCATACAATAAAGACCATACAATGCAACATCTTATCATCTAAGTACAGCTGTAAAAGCACACACATATACAGTATAATATCATATTTACCAGCTAGGAAATGTGTGTATGCATTAAGAACTAGTTAACTCTGACAAATGGAAGTTAATTTAATCATCTCAGCATATGTGTTACAGTCTCATCCACTTACTGATCTCCAGCAGCAGCAACATGGAAGCATCTTCCAGTAGATCAGTTTTAAAACTGAGCAGATAGCAGCAGCTCCTCTGACAGCCTTTAACCTACAGGGTTATAAGTTGTTTCACAGCTTTAACCCAACAGGAACATGTGTGACTCTAGGATGTTATTGCATCTTTTCATTTTGGAGCTTTGATCCAAATGTTATGCAGTAGATGAAGTAAGTGTCTCCCTCCACTAATCTCACTGTCATGGTCAACACAGTTAGGTCTCATGGTTGGCCAATTGGGCTATTACAGTATGTTGTACCATACTGTGCATTAACACCAGAAAGGCCAAGCTGTGGTCAACTGAAGGCTGTTTTTAATTTTAGAATTGAAATATTTCAGCTTTCAAAATATCCCTCCATGACTTTTGCTGGACCCACTTTCTGTACAAACTAGTGTTGTTAGATTTTCTAAATCATGCAATTAGATAATATTTGTAATTCTATTTAACCCCTTTCAGGTGACAGCTTATTGTCCTTCTCCGAGGCCTTTGTAGAGTTAAAACCATAAATATCATGCTAAACCAACGTGATACCCCTGGCATAAATGTAACATGAAAAGAGGTCTAACAAGCTATAGGATGAAATCACTAGAGGAACAGATGCACCATTTGTTTAGCAGATACAGGCTTCCAGCATGTTAGCATCAGTCCACTGGGTATGTAGGAAATGATGAAGTTCACATAATTGAGCAGATCCTCTATTTGCCATAAATGGGCCACCTTTTGATTTGTAACTGTAACATTGCCATCCAGTTCAGTGGGAAGGCATCAAGTTTGAAAAAGATGAACAAGCACTCATGTGCCCAGTGCTGCAAACAAACATCCATACAACATCAATTAGTGCACTATGAAGATTTGTTAATTAGCAGCTATCAGTGAAAGAGCGCAGCCACACTCCAGAATAATGGCTGCTTCCTGCATTCCTGTTATTCAGGTTGTCTGTGTTGGTATTGGCAAAGAAAAAGAAACCTATTGTAAAATAATTGCTGGAATGAAAGTAACATCACATTATGGAATATTGTTATACACTGTTAGTTTCTAAGTAAGACCTTTGCTTACAAAATAGCAAAAATGTTGAGGGTAGAATCACATATAGGAATTAAATAGATAATATAGACATTAGCTGACCAAATTTTTTTCCTTCAAAATGTGTAAGTATGGAATGAACCAGCTTTTCATTAAGCACATGTAAATAACCTTTAAGTGAATGTGTGGTTCAGTGTGTTACCATGTTGAATTGGATGGACTTGAATCCCAACTCATACTGAGGTGTTATTTCTCTCTTCACTCTGGCTAATAAGTAAAATACTTTAAAACTTGCTCTGAAATGACACAGCATCAGAAGAGGCTCAGTGAAATAGAAAACCCTGGTGTGAGCAAACAACCTGTGATTTAAAAAAGCCACAGTTGGAGCTGCAGGAAGCCGGTCAGACTCTGAGGGGAGGTGTGCTGCTCTTCATATCTTAGCCAAAGTGAGTCCACATTTGATCTTGTAATTTTTAGCACTAGAAAGGAGATCAAAGATTAAGCAAAAAGCGCTACAAATCTATTCTATCTATAATGTACATTTATTTGGAAGCCAAATAAAATATAAAATAAAAAGCATATCTATTGAAAAACGGGAGCATATAGGACCAATGTTCCCTCTAAGCTGTGTGTCTAATCATGTATCACATTGACCAAATAATATTGTTTTATCTTTATCTAATTTAGTGGATATCAGCGGGTGTGGAAGTGTTGGTGGTGAATCATATTAGATGTAGCTTTGCCATAGCTTATGCCACTGAAAAGAATCCCAGTGCAATATAAAAACCTGGTGTGAGTTAACAGGTTTTGATGTAAATCCAGAGTTAGAGTTGCAGGATTAAAATACAGGACAACCACCCACTGCAACCATGCTAATGATTATGTTATTTTAATGCAGCAAGGAAGAAGATAAATGCAGCAACAACTAGATGCAGCATGACATCTAGATCAGATGAGTGTTTGACACCAGTAGCCTCCTCTGATCTCAACCAATGGTTTCAGTGTTGATGTTGGACAAGCTCTGCTCAGAGGCAACACATTAATACAATTTAAAATTAATTAAATCAATTAATTAAAATGATTTTTTAAATTGATTAATCAAAATGTTTAGAATGAAATAGTAAAGTTCCTTTTTTTTCTAGGTTTTGCTTACATTATAGGTCTGCAAAACGCCTGTGAAATATGTTGTTCTTTTTCTTTCCTGCTATCAGTTCCACTTTGGAGGTGAATGTTGTTTCTGCTTCCATCTGACTTCTCTGATCAGATTAGGAATTGGACTTAATCCGTCCTCGCTCTTGCGTTGTCCAATATTACTAATGTATATCCTATTGGCTGCATTTGACAGATGTCTAAATCTCCCTCAGTCCGATCCACATACTTCCACAGCTGTTAAATCCACACGACTTGCCTCTTCCGATTTGATCTAGGGCTGACGGCAGAAAAACAGTTTTATAGGCTACCTAAAGATGAATCCGACACACACAGCCTACTGTATTAGAGTATAGAAATGAATTTGACATCTACAATCCTGTTTTATAAAATGATTAGTCGATTGTTATTCTTATCAAATGGCGTAATTTATTTCAGTCTTTAAAGCCTTTGATGCATTATACAGTTGAAACGACTATAGGCATTTAGCCTATTTCCAACTTTTAATTTGACAAAAAATAAAATAAAAAATCCTTCCTCTGACTGCAAAATACAACGTTCAGCAAATATTTTTTTAAACAAAATATTACAAAATATTATGCATGCGATGAAAGAACACATACATTAGGCGTAGATGTAGGATTTATTGGTTAGGCCTACTTGTTATGCCTAAATTTGCATCGAGGCTGAATGTTATCCTTTTTATTTACTGTGTTAAGCAGGAATTTCAGACATGCCAATCCAACCACCATCATCTAGGCTATGTTAAAACAAAAAGCACCTAAAGCAAATGTTCATATAAAGATCAAGAACGCAGAGCAAATGGAAATGCTTTTAATAATAAAGACAACTGAACAGGCAATTCAGCCTCAACTCAAACATTCTATGCCCGTCTTGTTCCAATCCAAGGTTAAACTGAGATTCCTGTCCTCTGTCCGTAGGCTACATAATGAGATCCAGATCAGGCTTCCTTCATGCAGACCTGTCTGCTGGCTGAACACCGGAGGAACTTCATACCGGATCAGCCTGGAGGCTGGAACAGACCCTCAGCTCCCTGACTGTTATTCTGTCAACAGAGCATCTTGTTTATTATCAAACTGCTGTGTGACCATACAGATCAGACATTATGTTAAATAAATGGACTTGATAGAAAACTGTTCATGAGTCCTTATGGTCACAAGGTGGACTGCAGCGTCACCCCACGGACAATCGCTTGAATCCAAGCAGTGAGCAGTGCTATACTGACCTCTGGTGGCCGGTGGCTGGTAGTGCACATTGAGCACTGATGCTGCCTTTAAGTGCTCCTCGTAAAGTCCCTCGAAGGTCAGAAGTCGTAAATAGGCTACGACTTAAATGATTTTGGTCGGAAATAAGCAAGGATGTAGTAGTGGAGGGTAAACCCTCCTGAACTGTACCCACCTTTTCATTTGCAGAATAGAGTTTACCACCTTTTAAGCATGACAATCTTTATAACATAAATTAATAGTAGAAATTATAGTAAGTAGTATCAAACTAATGTAAATTGAGGATAGGGTGTTTTAGGGGGAATAAGCATTTAAATATTTCCTGAAAATACAATTGATTTTTGTGAATATTCGTGGCTTATGATGATCACCTACTGGAAGTCATAGTTTACCCTCCTTTTTATTTACCACTACATCACTGGAAATAACAAAATGGACCCTGTAATTAAAGTAGTATTTTGGTGGATGTTGTTTTATTTTAGAAATCAAGCGTCACAGAGTTACTTTATGCTGCAATGTAAGAATGAAGGGGAGAAAATTCGCATCAGGCATGTAATTGATTTTTTAAATTAATGTATTGGCCAAATGTCTCTGAATATTTGTTCACTACTAATTATTCACATAGAATGCCAAACAGTGACATGATACAATGCATCACTTTTACCATAAGTTGTTGACACAGGTCCATGTTCTTCGCTCCGTAAATGTCACATCTCGTCAACTCGGGTAACATCAAAAATTCACACTCCCAGTCCTTGTTAAAACTTTATTTGGCCATTCATGAATGCTTACCTCTTAAAGGTGCTTACCGGCATTACAACATATTTCAGCTACAAAGGTTAAAAAGCCTCGTTCTCAAGCCAAAAGAGCAAATGACAAAGCAGTATTATTATTCCAGTATTTAGCATGGTGATATATTACCTCTTCACTAGACCTTTCTGGTGGATCTCTGCTCTAGTTAGCTAGCTTACTCCTCTCTATTGTGAAAATGTGAATTCTTGCAATTCGTTGGTCACCGACAGAGGTCAATAAAAGACATAATTTAAGGACAGTTCCAGCGTGATTGCAGTTTTTGCTCATTTCCTGCATGCCATTACTGGAATTACTTCCATTCCATTCCATCACTGTAGATTGTTTTCCAGCTTTTATCACCTTATGAGATATTTGCTATTTCTCCTTCATCTTAGTTGTTTTTCAAAGTAAATTTTTTGAAACAAACAAATATGAGTTACTCCCAGTAAAGGTGAGGGCAGCAATTTAAAGACGTAATAGTATAAAATCAAGCTTTTCTTCCCATTTAATTTTACGGACTATAGCTGGCGGAAGCATCATGCTTTGGTTTGCATGTTGGCTTGAATGGGTTGTAATTGACAGAAGGCGGGTTGTAATGCAGCTGCAGACAACGTTAGCTATTGGTTGAAACTTTTAGTTTGGAGAGGAAAATGCGGAAATCAGAGAAGCAGAAAGTGGAAGTAAGACATCCTTGTCTCTTGTCTTGTCTCGGTTTTTGCGTTGTTCCCGAATGCGCGCATTAATATGAAACGATGAACAGAACTTCTTTCAAAATGTTAAAGTTTATAACCTGATATTAGCATTCTGATGCAACTTTTCAAAAGCAGATTGGCGGCTTCTCGTTCACAGTGATGGATTACCTTTACCGACTGAATTAGAAGTCTCCGGAGTTGTTTTCTATGCCTTTTGGAATTGAATGGGAGTGAATGAGGCTGAGAGACATGGCAAAACTGATTACAAAATATCTTTAAAGCTGGGGTAGGCAATTTTGGAGAAACCAGCAAGAATTTCAAAGTATACAACCAAAAAATGCACCCCCTCCTTCTCTGCTCCCTCCTGTAACTCCTCCCTCCAAACGAGTGGGGCAAACTTGATAAATTACAAACCTTTTATGCAAAACACAGCTCTGCTAGCTCAATCTAGTTGTTACTGAAATATTCAGAAGGATTTTTTTTTTGGTCACACATAGATTAGCTACCACAGTTGCAAAGCTATAGCTACCTAACAACAGTTGACTGACAGACATGAATGTGGCTCCTTCCTCATGAACACGTCTTGTGCTGTGGGGAAAATAACTTGCTTCCTTACACAAGTTTATTCCAGTCCCAATATTCTGTTTGGATTATGGCTTTTTCATGTCATCTCTGGATATATTTGTTTTCTCTCTGCAGTTTGCAGGGCGGTCAGGACTAGACTGAGCGCGTGATTGACAGGAAGTAGGGACGCCTCCTCGCAGAGAGCTCGCCTGATTGGTTGAGGCCTACCGGGAGAGGTGAGATTTTGGACAGCCTGAAAACAGAGGCAGGGGCAATCACATACCATTTGAATTACTGATAGCTGAGAGGGTGTAATGACATTTTTGCCAAATAATACAAAAAGAAAGTTGCCTACCCCAGATTTAAGCATGCATGTAAAAACTGTCACAATTAACATGAAAGGAATGGAAAAAATTTGCAAAAACTCAAATCATGCTGGAATTGTCCTTTAATTACCCTTGAATTAGAAGATTCCGACAGCACGTGAAGGCAGCCGCAGCATGACGCGCCTTGAATGTGAAACCAAAAGTGTGTCAGGATCCTAATGTTACGTTGAAGCCTACAGCTCGACCCTGCATTCAGAGAAATACTTTGTTACTACATTATCTGAGACGAAAAGGAGCGTCTGTTCAGTATGGAGGTAGGTTGGATATCTATGAGTTTATAATAGCACAGTCAGGCTGGTGAAAGGTTAAAACACCAAGTGGCTTTACTGGCGTTCACATATGCTCTTCAACATAGGCTGCTGCTTCCTGAAAATATTTTATTCAGACGCGTGGAGGGAAAATGATCATCTTAAAGGTGAAATAGACCTAGGCTACATCCGAATTTAAGGATTTAAAACTGTTCCTATGCCCCGGCACGGTTGGTCATTTGCACAGCAGTTGGCAGCAAGATCACTTCCGGTTTAGCGATTTAGCGTCAACATAAAAGCATAAAATTGTTTAAATTTAGATACATTGTTTAAAGGTCTAACAAAAAGTATATCAGGGTATTCTGGGGAGCAACCGAAAGTTGAGCCGCTTCCCAGTTGTAAAACTAGTGAGGTCAAACCCGTTTTGCTGATTTTAAGAAAAAACATATTTTAACAACTTGTGACTATTTAGTCATAGGTACTAGTACATGATCAATAAACAACAAATCAAAAGTTTCCTG
>OMLI01101455.1:5516-8016 GCA_900302605.1 Rondeletia loricata
AGGAGAAAGACAGGGGGATGAAATGCGACAAATGTCCCGGACCGGATCCGAGCCCTGACTTCAATATTTATCTCCTGCCCCAACAAAATAATTGCTGGTACACAATTGGACTGTATATCATTCAAAAGCATATATGGGTGTAACTTTGTTGAGATTAAATCTAAACCCTGGTCATAACCTTTGACCTTTAAAAGACAGAAAAATTTAGTTATTCCTATTTGCGTTTGTAGGGCACTGCTGGTTCACTGTCATTCCACTGAATTGTGTACTTCTGTAAAACTTGGCTCAGCGTTATACCTCAGTGTGCTCCTGCCGGCTCTCGCAGCCTGGAAGGAAGCGGTTGTATCCTTTCGTCTTGGTGCCTTTGTGGCAGATGACAGTGAGGAGGGCAGGGATAGACACTCCCTCCTCCCCCAACAAGCTGCTTGATCCACAGGGAGTCTCTTCTTCCTCGTGCTCTACCTCTAGTTCTGAGGACCCAGACTCTTCTATATTGGGCATAGACTACAAACACAACACAAGACACACGCAATACTTTGTAGGACTGAAGGGAACCATTAACACTCACATGCTTTATATACATGCTAACATACAGTATGAAGAGTCTCATTCCAAAATGAGATATCAACCACTTGAAAAACCTGATGCATACTCTTACAAAATCATTGCTGGCATTCAAATAAATCATATTATTGGTTACTATTAATCATCTTAAGACCTTTGCTTAGAAAGTAGCTACGTTTTTGAGGACAGAATCATCAGTGTTTTTGAAAAATGTACTGATGAATTTCATATGGCATTTGTTTCTAAAATGGATTCTATTTCATTCACTTTTCATTTACTCACCTTGACGAGATGGCTGGTTGAGGGGTGCTTGAGATGTTGTCCCAGCACCACACTGAGTGCTCTGATGAAGCCCTGGGCAGGGTCAGGGTGGGCCGCAAGGTACTGCAGCATGGACACATAGTTCAGACGAGGAGGAGAGAGAGAGTGGTCCGCAAACAACTGGAAAAAGAACTGAGAAGGGAGGGAAGAGAAAAACATTACATTATTTGATTTATTACATCCAGTGTGGTTTGTTTATTTGGAGATAAATATGAAGCATTAAAGTTAAGTGATACCAGGTTATTCAAGAGTTCAGCAAACCAAAAGGATGACATGTTGAAGACCGTATCCTCCGCAGGATTGCAGTTTAAGGTTACATCCCTTTTTAGGATATTATTGAAAATGGATGAGAATTTTAAATATAGTAGCTGTAGAAATGTAGTAGCTGTGGTAACTGTAATTATTTTGTGCTGCTGGGAATGATAAATGAATATCTGGTTTCAATCAGGCGGCTCAGTTGTTAGCACTGTCGCCTCACAGCAAGAAGGTCCTGGGTTCGAAGCTCTGCCCTAGTCCTTTCTGTGTGGAGTATATATAAGTCTGTCTATCTGTTAGCTGTGTGGTGACCTGTCCAGGGTGTTCCCCTCCCTGAAAATGAATGGTCCCAATCACCCATACGTGATGTACAAGCTTACCAACCCCTTGGAAGTATATAACAACAACACTACTGATGCTGAGATACCATAAAGGAAATCTATGGGGTGACAGCTGTGTGCATAGCTGTTGTTTTCATCTTTATTTGCCCAGTGAAGGTTGAGTGGGCACAAATACCATGCTTCACACTCACATTGTTGCACACATTCACACCTGGGTGCTTTCCAATACAACCACAGTTTTCTACTGATAGTCACTGAGCAGCTGCACTGGAGAAAATGTGGGATAAGTGCCTTGGCGTTTCTTACTCACTTTCCCACTTTCACTATCTGTTAGTAGTGTGCACCAGTGTTTCCATTTTTTTTTTCCTTGGTAGGGTGGAAATGCCTATGAATCAGCTTTAAAACATTGTGACACTGAAGCTCTCTATTGAAACCAATGCAAATGAAACTGTTTTGGGTGGAGTAGGGGCTTCTCTGAGTAAGGTGTGAACTTTGGTTGGCAAGGCAGACTTAGGGAAGTGGATGTTAGGTAGTAAAGTATTGTAAGTAGTTACCTTGCGTAAGTTTTCCAGGCGGTCATAAGGTAGAGGCTCAGAAGGGTCTTCAGGGACAGGTTGGACTCTCTCACTGGGAAACCACAACTCACTCTGGCGATAAAGGAGGAGAGAGGCATGAACCCCAGCCTTCTGGTTGAAGGAGAGTCTCCCTACTTACTACGCCACCCTGCCACCCCGCCACCCCTCCCTGCTGCTTACTTCATTGCACAGTAATGTCAGAAGAGTAAAGAGGGATTGTGGAGAGTGTTGGTGGGTGGGTAATTTGTAAATGCAGGTTCAACCGGAGTAGAAGGAATTCATGTGATTGAATATATCAGTAGAATGTCTGACCAGAGGATAAGCAGCTAAATTTACAGTGTGTGCAGTATAGAGTTACGTATTTGTGTGTGTTACTCTGTGTGTGTGTGTGTGTGTGTGTGTGTGTATGTAGTAGACTAACCTGTAGGTACTGTTCCTCGTTGA
>OMLI01101455.1:13016-27561 GCA_900302605.1 Rondeletia loricata
GTAGTTGTACTGTAGTAATAATACCTGGGATGCCATTCTTAAGTGCGATCATGCAGTTAAGGTGCAGCCATGTACTGTTGGCAGCACAGAAGTGCCCATAATCACAGTAGAGAACATCTTCAAATGGCTTTCAAATCATTTTTTTCATGCTTTGTAGTTTTTACAAATTGCTTGTGAATAAGAGACTTTATTGGACATTAATGTGCACAGAACCTCATCTTCTCCTATAAACAACAAGTAACGAATGGTTGACTTCAGTTTAGTATGGCAGTGTGCAGTGGTGAGTTGGCGATGAGCTATCATTAGTGTGTTTCTTGCCTCTCTTCCTGATCCTCCATGTCTGTGATGTCCAGTAGGGGGATACAGATGAAGTCTGAGGGCAGCTCAGGCAGCACCGGTCTGTACATGCCCAGATAGTAGTCCCTGAGAATACACAGTGTGTCCTGGAAACGGTCCACCTCCACCTATACAACACGTGCAGTCCAAGAGAATGGTTAGCCAAAACATTTTATCTGCACTGAAGAGATACATAGAAGAGGTACTTGTCCAACACAAACACAAAGAGGACATGAAGACAGAATGCTTAAACGGACACAAAGGTGATGGAACAGGTAAGACAAACACAGGAGAAAATGAACTAAAAGGACATTCAGAGAGGAGTGGTCTATAACATGAGCTTACAAAAAGACAGAATGGTAAAACAGAATTAACAGTAGACAGAATGGAAATGACCCACCGGTACTCCAATACTGGGACAAATGAAAAATCTGTGCAGCCGAATGGTCAAATGGAAATAGAAAAGTTACCTGCATGAGTGTAGAGTAGTGATTGATGAGAACAGCAGTGTGGTCCTCCAACCACCCGTCTCCCATGAGAGCAGCCCTCTCTTGACCATCCTCCTCCTTACGCTTGTCACAAATGTCCCACAAACGTTCACACAGGTCCTACGCACATAACAGAACACACCATCACCTACTAGTTTCATTTCTAAGCTATTCTATTCCACTCGTTATCACCTCTATTTTATTTTCCTGTTTTCTTTTAATCATGTTCCTAGTCTTTGGTACAGTTCAGTCCTGTCTTGTCTTGGTATCTTTGTCTCTACTGTACTGTATTCTATTATAATCTATTCTTACATCCAGTCTCTGATGCAGCTCTGCCTTGGTATCATCGTCGTCTCTCATGTCATCAGGGACGCTGTTGTATTCCCTCTGCCACTGAGACACAAACTCCTGCTTCAGGTCTGGACGCTCCAGGTAATGCTTATACTCCTCACTAGAGATATAATATTTATATATAAAACAGTTTAACAGTTTTTAGAACAGATCAAAGACAAACTCCTGCTTCAGGTCACAGTGACCCAGGTAGTGCTTACCAGGTAGTACCGTACAGGTAATACTAATCTCTACAAAAACATGTACTTAGCATGATTTTTTTAGGAATTTATATTGATTCAATTTCTTTTGTAAGAGATATCTGATAAAGGATATATGGTGAGAGGTTTTGGATGATCCAATAAAAAGAATAATCAACACATTCTGCAGCCAAGAGACACTGACTGCAAATTGTGTTGTTATTATTATAGATGCTGTTCTACATGACTCCCATGCTACAGCAGCCCCTGTTCAACTTATATAACAAAACAAGAATTTCACTCAGTACAAAAGAGATTAGAGCCTATTGATTGTAGATAACAATATATGAGTGGCTCTATTCCATTATGTGGAAGGATTTGGTTACTTCCCTCAGTCATGGACAGATTTGGAGCCACGCCATATTTGTGATTGACTCTTTCTGCTCCTGTCAATTATTTGATTTTAAATATCATCTTCACCCCTATGTTATGCATCTTGGAGATAATTAAATTTGACAAACTTATGCTGAAGCATGCAGGAGCAGCGTAGCTAATGAAATCATGAGTGTGTCAGGGAGAGCCTGTTTGGTATCTTTAGATTAGATTAGATAAGATTAAACTTTAATGATCCCCGTGGGGAAATTGGGTCATTGCAGCAGCAAAGAATAGGATATAGATAAGAACAGAACAAACAGAATATTGAAGATAATACAACAAAAAGTTGCAACAAAAAGAACATAATGAGGATAATAAACCAAAAAAGATAGAGCATCTTTGTTATGCTAATACAGAATTCCTATGGGCTATGCTGACTATTGACAGATTGACAGGTTAGCTGATGGTTATAGTTTACAAAGACTTTGAATTTACTGCATATATACGGGACATGCAAAGGTGTATCATTGGCTCAGAGCAGATGTGCATTCTTGGCTGTTCACATTATCAGGCATGTGGTTAGTGTAAATGGGGGCTGGAATAAACAAATGATCAAACTCTAGGCATGGCTGGATACCTGATGTTGAATAGGTGGTGGATGATAAGGATGTGTTCTGAGCGCAGGTTGTGCATCACAGTCTTGACGTTGCTCACATACGAATTACACACTGTGTCCCAATACGGGCACAGGTACTCTGGGATCTCCTGGATACAGGAGGGGAGGAGATGAGCGAGGAAGGAGGAGGACAAGAAGAGGTGAAATAGTAGGAGGAGGTGGACAGAAGGGAGGTGGGTAGGAGGAAATGGAAAGGAAGGGAGGAGAGGAGGAAGTTGAAGAAAAAGTACAAATCAGATATACTGTAAAGCAACATATTTCACAAAGATGTCAAAAGGAATGCATTTTTGCTCAAAAGCATAGTGGAACAACTTGTCAACTACACTGTAAAAAGCAAAAGGCTTTGGAGGAACCCTTAATGAATACCAAATTTTCAGAGTGTAGGCAGAGCAGTACATTGCCCCGTCTAACAGGTGCATAGGCTTAATCAGGTTAGAGGGCCTCCTGGTGGTAGCCCCCCTGTGATTGCATCTAAAATGTAATGCCATTGACAAAACTGGGTTTCTCAGATGGAAAAATACGTGAGGAGTGTAGTTCCCACCCTGCTAAGCTAAACATAGATAAACAGAAGTTCTATTCTACCGGAGGCAGGGGTTCATCCACATAGACCCAGCTGGGTGAGCCTGGGCAAGGAGAGGCAGACTTAGACGGGCTCTTGGGGACTCCCTGAGAGTCCTCACTGGACAAGGAGCAGACTGACATCTTCCTAGAATTCCCTATAGATTAACCAGAGGAAAAAACAACTGGTCATATATCTACTGCAAAATGAAATCGATCAAATCAATCAAATGACTGAATAAAACAAATAAGTGATAATGGCTATATTTTCATATTGGTGGCAGCAGAGGGATGACTACTTAAGTGTCAAGCCACCCTAAAAAAGATTTTGCTCATGATATTTCAATGAACTTACACAGCGCAGTCAATATTTGTGAACTTGAACACTTTCAAGGCTAGAAACCATAGAATTATGACTCTCTTCTGTGGGCTCTACTTTGTAAAGTCAAAAATTGGAGCCAATTCCATTGACAGTGAATTGAGACTGACTTGGTGGCCTCACAGCTTGTTTAAGTTTGCGTCCACATGCTTTATGTCAGTTTGATACAGTTGAAGCAGAAAATGTGGCTATATCCTTGTAAAATGACCTTGGGTACCGTCCACAAAGTCATTATCAAGAGGACAATATAAAAAAAATCTTAGCTTGTTTATGACTTTAAGAGAGGATTGTTCATGTTAACACATCTAGACCGAAGTGTTCAAGGTCAGTGAATATCATATGTGAATTCTCTCTTTCAAGCTGAGTTTATTTTGTGACAAGAAGTGATTTTAAAAGAACACTGTTAAAGTGTAGTCCAGTGACCAGTGATCACCTCCTCCACCTGTAGGGGAGTGTTTGTTGGACTGGGAATTTGACTTGACACGGGGGGCTGTTTCCTGGTTGAGGCTGGAATCTGTCTCTGTGAGGCCCGGGGCTTGGTCTGAGGGAGAGGTGTCTGGAGCTTTCCCACTTCCCGACACTACATCATCAACAGGAGGAGTGACGACAACTGATGAGGCAATAGAAGAGAAGAGAAGGTGCTTGACAATTGGTACATATTTGTATATTGTGAGTAAATGTTTTGTTCTTTCCAGAGAAGGCATATTGTCTACTATATACCATATAGTAATGCTTATTATACTATATATAGACAAATTCCCGTTACCAGTGTTCTGATAAAGAAATTAATTCTGAGAGAGATGGTACAACAAACGCTACGTTTTGTGCGACCTTGCATCTATTTATCTATCTTTCTATGTTAGTAATATAACACGAGTATACTAGCAGTCACTTTACACTAAAATCATAACCAGTTACCTTTCTGTGTCTGCATCATAACCTGCTGCAGAACAGACTCCACCTTCTTGTAAAGCTCCTCCTCCTCCACGTCTGCATCAAGACGGACCAAAATGTTTTGCTTCCCACCAAACCACTTCTCTAGTTTTGGCCAGGTGTCCTGGAAAGCTGTGATACTAGAGGAGAGGAGAGGAGAGGAGAGGAGAGGAGACAAGTACAGGTGATATCAGACCGAGGGCCATACAGTAGCAGTTATGTATCCTTTTTTTTTTGCCCTGCTCCCCCCCTTATCACTCCCCTTTTTACCTGTGTTGTATCTGTGCCTTCTCCAAGCTCTTGTCTCTGGGAAGGGAGGCTGTAGCAGCAGCAGTAGCAATATCAGTACCTGTACCAGTATCAGTAACAAAAGTAGCAGCAGCAGCACCACCATTAGAAGCAGCAGTCACAGCAGTGGTGGTAGTCACAGGGTCCTGGATTGAGTTTGCTGGAGATCTCTCCACTGCTGGAGGCACCACTGGCTCCTCCATACTCTCCTTTGTACCTACACACACATACAAATGCACACAAAGGTACACACATACACACAAATGTACAATTTTGCATTCAAATTGATACACATGTATGTATGCAGGCACACACAAACCTACACGCACACAGAACATGTTTGAGTGCACATATAAACGTCACACCCCATCCCCACCAGTGTAACCTACAGGTCTGTTTGGCTGCGCGGCTGAGGACACACTCATCAGAAATATCCAGCAGCAGTGCCAGGTCCAGCACAGGGGCTGGGGGTAGTGGCTTTTTGGCTTCATTAGGTTCGACCGCCAGGTTAGTCCTGCTGCTTGCAGCTCCATCCCCTAGGTCTGCCGACCCACCCAGGGCTTTCTCCAGCAGGTAGGCCTGGGTGATGTCCACTGGAAACCCATCCAGGATCCAACCCGAATAAGCTGGAACCTGCCTAGTAAGGAGAGAACACATATTTCCACAGCATAACATACTGCATTTGAACATAGAGTACAGCCTACACTTTATATTTTACAGGACATAAAACCCCATGTGATCTCCACTGGGAACCGGTCCAACTCAATGGATATCCAATGAGCTGGGACATGCATAGTAGAGAGAAAATAGAATATAGCCCAAAATATACTATAGATTTTACCGGACAAATATGCCTGTGTGATGTCCACTGGGAACCTACAGTAGCTAGGGTCCAACCTGACTGTGCTGTGTCCTGCCTAGTAAAGAAACTGAGAATGTAGGCTTATACTAGAATGCAACATAGAATAAAAAGCCTGAGTGACGTTTACTGGAACCTCATTTACGATTCACCCTTGGTCTGCTGGGCCCTGTCTAGAGAGATCTAGTTTGTTTTTTCTGTTCAATCCACAATATATTTATACACTTTGTTTTACTTTGTCCCCAAAATATGCACGGTAAAATGTAATAAGCAATAGAAAAAATACAACACGCTAAATCCTATACACAATATTATATGTGAATACAGGCTATGCACTTACCTGATAGCCTCCACTATAATGTTCACCAGTAGCTTATCAGGGATGGCTTTGCCTTTCCTCAGCTCCTTCTCTGCAGCTGCTCCCTGCAGGGCCCGCGTAGATATCTTGGGGTGGGGACACACGTAAGCAGTTAGGATGGGTTAGGAAAGAAAAGGTTAATGTAAGGGTGAGACTACTAGCTACTAGCTACAGAGCAGGATAGAAATATAGTCATATATCCATTTTGAGGGGGAAATGTTATACCTGATGTTCATTACTCAGTATATCAAAACTGAAGATGATTACGTTCTCTCAGATGACACTATTTTGTGAGCAAGGGTATTAAGATAACTAATGATTAAATTGATATTCCACAGTGAATTTAATTTTCCAGCCAGTACTCATTTTATGAGACTGTGCAGTTTTGTGCAGTTCTCATTTTGGTCACAGAAGGTCAAATAGGCCTTTGTATGTTTAACATTTTGTCACATAATGCATGTGCTTACTTGTTTAAACTAAAAACAAGATAATCTATAATAGTGGACATTTCCATTCACAATGTATAATAAATACAAAAGAAAATCACACATGCAGCATAAATAAAGACTTAACTAACCTTTCTCTTTGTACTTTCCTCCTGATTGTCCAGACCTGAAAAACAACAAAGTACTTTATACACAGCGCATTTTTCACCACAGGCAAATAAACACACTGTAATGTCTCTGATTTTTTTGTAATTAAGTTTATAGAATAGAATAGTAATAATAATGGATTGGATTTATATAGCGCCTTTCCATCACAGTGTGATGCTCAAAGCGCTTACAGAAACCATTATTCATTCATACACATTCACGCCTGGCTGCCAATCTGCGCCAACGGCCCCTCCGACCACCACCATCATTCACACACATTCACACGAGGCAAGGTGGGTAAGGGGTTAAGTGTCTTGCCCAAGGACACACCGGCATGTAAACTCAGCAGGAGCGGGAATCGAACCGCCAATCCTTCGATCATTGGCCGACTGCTCTACCTACTGAGCTACAGCCGCTACAGAATAGAACAGAATAGAATAGAATAGAATAGAATAGATTCCTTCTGTCTGTAGTAACCCACCAGATTTCAGCGATGAGGAGGATTTGTCTTGTTTCTCAGTGTCTTTCTCTCCCTGCTGCTCTGTGTCCTCACTGGGTTGCAACTCACTGCTGTCTGTGTACTGTAGATGTTGGACAAAATTTGGTGTTTTAAAAGTGAATATAGGGAGAAACCAAGTGTTTATTACTTTGAAATTAATATTTGACTATTTAATTTGAATAGTGAATTATCACTGATATTCTATACAAAGAAAAACAGTCCTGAATGGCTTATGTAGTTTGTATTACATGTAATGCATATGTTTTAACTTTTGTATCTGTGCTGTTTTACCTTTCATGCACTTTGATATTTATATGCTGAATCAGGGAGGCTGCAAGTCTCATAAAGTTTAATTTAAGACTTTTAAAGACCTTTTTAATTACAGAATGAAATATAAGAACAATGTCACAATTTAAATAAAGGTGAAGATGAAAAAACTAAACTGTAGATATCTAAAATACACACTACAATGATATCTGTGATAAGTTCCTCAGCAAATAATAATAATAATAATAATATCTTTATTTCGGACACACAGCCGGTCCATATCATATACACAAAGCATCACTGCAGTTAGCTATCAAATGATCCCTTCTTTCTTACAGCTTTAATCTGATTGGTTGAAAATATTTTATCGTTGTCTCTGCATCCAAAAAATCACTCTGAGATCGAACCAACAATATAGTTAGTTATTGTTTTGGATGTTTTTATAGTTATCGTTGTAGTGGTAACACAGACATTCTATTTACTTAGAACGATTTAAGTCTTTTTATAGTAATAGTTATCTTTATAGTTATCATTCTAGATGTGAATGGACCTTTAAAATACTATGTTTAGCTGTATTCAAGACCTTTTATGGCCAATATAATTCCAAAAGTGTTTAGACTTTACTAGGACCTGCAGACACCCTGTGAATTTCCAGCCTGAAAACCCTCTTAAAGCAAAATTACTAGACTAGATTAGATTAGACTGGATACTACCAGAATTAGACTACTGTGTGTATCTGACTAACCTCCTCTCCATTCTGGTAAGCAACCAGCCCCTCCTGGATCAGTGTGTCAGCCGATAAGACATGGATACTATAGACTGGAGTGGAGAACAGGACACATACACACACAAATTAAGTTATATGACCTTTCAATATTACACGTACATTTTTCATATGCCCCTTCAGTAAAGACATGATTAAGTGGTGTGATATTGTGTTTGTGTGTATGTCACATGCTGTGTACCCTCAGCGATCTTGGCCAGGCAGGTGGTCTTGCCAGAGTAGAGCTTGCCCAGGACACAGGCCTTCAGGGTAAAGTGAGGGAAGGAAGGAGGGGGGGTGCCCAGGGTGGGTGGATGGACAATGTTCCTCAACCGCAGGACTACATGTCCAAGAATCCTGTTGTTGATCAGGGGGGACTTGGTCTCCCCTGCTTCCTCTGGCCACGCCCACTCACCTACCATGTTCTGACACACATAACAGAGGACTAAGACGAAGGAGATCTTCAATCTGGAGAGACAGTGCAGGGCTTGCACCATTTTCTATCCATATACATTTTTAGTTAACAGGAAGGGCAGAAAGGGAGGGAGAAGGGTACACAAGGCGGGGGAAGGTTGGTAAAGAAGGAGAAGAATGGAGAGGGAGGACATAACATTCACATAATAGATGGGTTAGACGAATTATCAATTGGTGAGATCCATCTTTCTTTCATGGATGTTGATGCCCTTGTATGGATTGAACAAGTCAAGCAAGAGAATAAGTCAAACTTTATGTCTCAAGTCTAAAAACATTTAGCTCAATTTGATTTCTCTACTTCCCTTCTAATCTTGCCTGATACCCATCTGATCTGGTCCAGGCAATATCTTGTCTGCACAAGTCTAGAATCCTCAACATGTTCAACACACACACAAGCCACTTGCACACACACACACACACACTGCACATTCCATCTCAAACTCACAGTGTATGCATCATAGTCTTGGTTGTTGAGAGTCTCCTGCTTCTTAAACTCTACAGGGTCTAGCGGGGTGGAGGACTCAAACCCCAGCTGCTGGCCTTCATTAGTCACCGGCTCATACAGAGGCAGACCACTGAACAGCAATTCCTTCCACTCCCTCATCTGCTTCTCTGGAATCAGACTGGAGATGGCACGGAAGCTACATTTAATAACTTTTATTTAAATTGGGATTACAAACAAACCTGGACAACAACACATTTGAATATGGTTTCACATATTTTAACTACTTTGAAGTGCCCCTGATTTACCTCACCAGACACTCAAATGAACTCTAAATCAGACACATCACAAGTCGAGCCCTTTTCATGTTTAAGTATTTAAAATAAATGAATCTACTATGTTGCTCAGGTCTGATAATGATTCAACTTTATTTTAATTAGTTATCAATCTAAATATATATATAAAAATGTATCCTACTATAATGAAATATGTGAAATACAAATATATTACAGGAGAATAGCTGAAAGGTGTTTAGTGGATGCATATATAAGTCCTAGGCTACCAGGATACATCTTTACAATGAGGTGGTACAATGAGAATATTGTGCCTGGTTGTGGGAACTCAAAATTGCATGGTTCATTAGAATGGTGAGCGCCATGCAACTGAACAAGACACAAAACTCTGATATTCTCTATACTGCTGTGCACATGGTCCACAGTAGTAATCAACAAACATCCACATTGAGTGTGTATCTGTGGTAATGATGTATTGGGTCACGAGAAGAAGCAGACAGAATGTTGAATTCTCCTAATTTTATTTGACCTATGGTCAGGAGTACATAGAATGTTTTCAATATTGATCATTTGTTCACACCTTTTCTTCTCTCCTCTGCCATAGCAGTGCACTGTAACGCTTCAGGTATTATACAACAAACATTTCAGTTTGACAATACCATGCCAATTAAATGGATAATGTAGAAAGAAAGAAAGAAAGAAAGAAAGAAAGAAAGAAAGAAAGAAAGAAAGAAAGAAAGAAAGAAAGAAAGAAAGAAAGAAAGAAAGAAAGAAAGAAAGAAAGAAAGAAAGAAATATAGTAAAGACATAATCTTGCATATTTCCTACTGGTTTTATGGCATTCAAGTTACCCACTCTGTGACTCTAAGCCTAAAGCAGTGAAATTGTTTCACTTTGATGTTGGTCTTCTGGGCTCGAGTGAAATATTTGTTCAAGCACAAATATACAATACACAGAAATAGCATAACAGAGATTGTAAGTGCTTTCACTCCCTCAACCCCATCCCTCTGATCGCCAAAACTAAGTGGCCACAGTTGTAGTTGAAATTACAGATTATGCCTTTACAAGTACATTCAACAGTTGAAATCAAACATATTTTTGATTGATTAATTGATTTTTACAATAACTTATTCATTGGTCAGTTTGGAAGGCTTACGGTCAGATATACATGGTTCTATTGCTTCACTCAAAGCTAGTGTGTGACGTACTTCCCAGGGAGCAGGCGGCATTCTCCAACCTTGGTGGCCAGGTCCACTATCTGCTCCAAAACCTCCCGGCAGCTCTTTGAGTGCTTCTTGTATCTGTTCTGAGCACGCTCAGCAGCGATCCTGTTGTAGAGTTCAAACTCCTTTCTGATCTCTTCGGCGTGGTCCAGCTTAGCCTGCTGAGCCAAAGCCTATACCAGGCCTCAGCAATAGAGTTGAAATGAGTGGAACTGGCATTACCTAAAACTTCTACCTAATCAGTACTGTTTTAAGTATTAAGAAAGACTTTATAGTCCACGTGCAAAACACATAATCAGGTGCTCTTCAGAATGGGGAATAGTCATGCAGAGAACCAAACAAACAACAAAGAGATCTATCTTTGTAGCACATAGCTTACTGATATTGGAGCTGTAGAGGAGACAGCCTTGTAAAGATGAGGCAAGGTAAGGCTCACAGGGAGCCTTCGTCAGTGTGACTTCAGTGAGCCTCGGACATCTTTACAATGTTGTCTTCTCTACACCTACAAGATCAGTAAGCTACTTACTACAAAGACAGACCTCCTTGTTTGGTTGGTTCCCCATTTTAAGTATGTCAGTCAGTGATCTTTTCTGTTATCTCTGTTATACATTTTTGAGTTCTCCCTCTCTGCAAACCAATTGTGAGTCTAAGAAAGGTGCAACATAGGACCCACACATTTATTCTGATATAGGTACACCAGACAGTCAAAGGACTGTTTAGGAATGCCAGTTATTCTCATTCTGATTCTATGGCTATAGCAGGGGTAATATAGGATTTAAGGCAGATTAATAGAGGGCTGGATTCAGAGGAAGAGATTCAACACTGCTACTGATACAACTGCTGTAATGTTAATACCTAAGGATTCAATTTCCTGGTTTGGAACTAACCATAGCATAAAGACAGAATTAGTAATACCACATCAAAGCTATCATATAGTTAGTAATACTCTTTTCTCTTTAAAACATCTGCTAAACAGATGTTCTGAGATTTTAGAGTGCAGGACAAGTAACCACTTATGTGAGACTAATCAATTGCTCAACAATCTGCTCTGGAACTGTGTAATAATGAAGTTAATAACAATGCTACTGCACCATGACCACACTATAGGCTGTACTACAACACATATTGAACACTGTAACCATGCTGGACCGTACGTCATCATTTGCGAGGCATTCATCCACATTCCACGTATCTCATACTGTCTCTCTCTGTGACATCTTACAAACCATCACTAAATCAGTCATCTACAGGTGTGATCACTGGAAGGACGCAACAGATAAATAGACTGTTGTTATGTCCTGATCCATTCTGTCTTATCTCCCCACTTCCCTCTCTCTCTCCCTCTGTGATACCAAATACGCTATTGCTAATATACAAACTACCAAAGAGATACACAGACACTGTTTACTACTTCCTCCTGTCCAATCTCACAGCTTCCCTGTCAAACCTCCTGGAAGTCCATTCCTCCATCTCTCTCCCTATGACACCACACATACTATCACTGGTACAGGCTAATGCAGAGTGACTACAGAGAGGATTGTATTTCCTCCTGGTTCATCCTATCTCACCGCCTCCCTCTCCAGATCTTCCTGGAAGTCCCTCTCTCTCCGCTGCTGGTACTGCCGCTCTCGGAACAAACGGTTCTCCCGGATCACATCCTTCTGCATGCGCATCTGGAGGAGATGCACCACCAGACGACGCTCATGCTGGGTCTGACGCGTCAGACGCATCACCAGCTGCTCCTCGCGCTGCGCCTCCTGCAGCGAGGGAGAGTTGATTGATCAGTTGATTGATTTGGGGTTCAAATGACAGATGTCAAATAGTAGATCATGCGAGGTCAAAGAGAACAGCATGTGTAAGATTTATTTAACACTTACTTTCCACATGGTCCTACAAAAAATAGACAAGCACTGGATGATTAGAGTAGGGCCCTCTAGGGGGAGAAACAGACCTGAGTAGGTATCTATCTATGTATATTAGACATAATGGCATGACATGAAATGAAGTTGAATTACAGTTGAATTCCATTTGAGTATAACAAATTTGATTTTCTGCATGGCTCCCTACTAGCTAACCGTTGTGCCCTTGGAAACAAAACTAAGGTGCACCAAAGCTCAACTTGAACATAAAACACTCCTAACACTACACCCATTGACATTTTGATACCTTACTTACCGTGGTGTACTGGTGTCTTACAGGTCGCATGGCTAACTGACAATAATAACGCCTTTACTTTGAAGTCAAGCTTCAGTGCACGAGAAGTTTGTTTATGAGTCGAACTGCTAGCTAGTACGGAGTAACACAGAAAATCACCTATTTTCATACTTAATTGTGATTGTTTTGTTGGAATTCATTGTGACATGAGAGAGAAAAAACCCCACATACCATGTAACATCAAAGTAACTTCATAACCTACTGCCTCTCTTTGTAAATAGTCAACGCACAAGTTTCAGACCAGTGGGAGACAATGCTTGTGTAGGTTTCCGCTGGCTTGATATGGGCTAATGTAGCAGAGATTACAGGAGATTGTAGAGGAGTAGAAGAGAGGTGGAGAATGAAGGCATCAGGTATACAGGACGTGAAGTGTATGTTTCACCTCCTGAGCCTCATGGGCCATGAGCTGCTCCACCAGGAATTTGCGTCGTCGTTTCTCTCTCTGCTGGCGCGCCACAGAGTCCTCCTCCAGCCTCTGTCGGATCCTCTGGATGTACTCGCTGTTGGATTGCAGCATCACCTTAGGCCCCCTTCCAGGAGGCTCATGGCCCTGGCTGCTGCCGCAGAGGGGAAAATCTGCAGGGACGGACTGACCACTGCAATGGAAAACAGACTTTGGTTTAAATCATGCATGAATTAATTGTCTTAGTTTAATATTAGATTCGTCGGTGAGTCACTTTAAGTTCAGCTTTTAGAGTAAAAAAAGGAGAACATTAACAGCTTTGTGTCTTCACCATCAGATCAAAGTTGTCTTAGGGGACTTTGTTTGGTTGTTGATATGAAGAGTTCTATTATAAAAGGCTATATATTCATTGTTGGAAATACGGTAATTAAGTACCTGAAGTTCATCATTAAATATCTGTAAAATATAGAGGATCCAGTCTGTAATATATAAAGCTGTAGTTTGTAAGAGTACTGTAGGTGTCCCTTTTTTCAAATGGTGAATATCTCATTTTGGAACAAAACTCTTCATATTAATACAAACATTTATAAAAACATTTACATGCACTAGATAAATACAATATTAATTTAGCAAATGTTTCCTTTTCTCTCACCTTGAGGAGGAAGCAAAACCCGAAGTAACCAATTTCTTCCTGTTCTTCTCAAACTGGACTATTTCAGCCTGGACCATCTGCTGGATAGCAGGATTGACAGACATTACTGTAATACCAAAAAGTCAAAACAAACCCACTCCTTTCACTTTGGCATTTTGGATTTGGGCAGATGTCTAACAAATGTGTCGTGTGTGGAGAAATTTCCTTTATTGTTCTCCAATATTAAGTCCAATTTGTGGCGCCGCAATAGCCAAGAGGTTGGATTGTAACCAGAAGGTCGTTGGTCCAAATTCCCAGAAAATCTGGAAAACCCCTTAGGAAAACCTTGGGAAACCTTGGAAAGGCAGGACACAATAATGAAGATTAAAAAATAATTTCTTCAGCATTCTTTCCCCCTTTTTTTGCTCTCTATATTTCCATCAAATAAATGACCTTTTTCAAGCAAAACAAGCCATGGAAGATCATCTGGGAAAGAAGAGGCTGGCCTATAAACTTAATAACAATACACAAGGTTCCTACGCATTCTTGTGACTGGATTTTTACACTAGTGTAAATCTTTTTGGCTGGACGATGAGTCTAGCCCTAGAAACCCAAATGTCCGTGACTGACTGACTGACTGACTGACTGACTGAGTGATGAAGTTACACCATTGGTCGGCTAGTCTGATGACGTCATCACATTATGACATCATCACATCGTGACATCATCACATTGTGACATTATCACATCGTGACATCATCACATCGTGCCATCACATTATGACATCATCACATCATCACATCGTGACATCATCACATCGTGACATCATCACATCCGGACTTCATATACGTCCGGTCGGCGGAAGCATTAGAATTTGTTTCTTCAAGCAACGAGCAAGACGTGAATAACGACAAAGACACCAAATCTACTTTTCCCTACTAGCAACGAGCTATGGCAGTGTAC
>OMLI01101457.1:6916-19284 GCA_900302605.1 Rondeletia loricata
CCCCCCCCCCCCCCCCTCTCTCTCACCCAAAACCCGTAGTTTGTGTGTCACATGGGGAGTAGAAGTGCAAAGCAAGTGCAAATCAACTTGCTGTTACTTCAAATTAAAGACAGATGGGCATGGGAAACAATGTAAGCAGGTGTGACAAATGACAAAAAGTCAAAATTGACTCCACTTAGAAAGGGGGGGACAGATAATGATACAGAGAGAGAGAGAGAGAGAGAGAGAGATGGAGAGAGGGAGAGAAAGAGAGGGGGGAGGCCCTTAGGTGCGCTTTTTTTTGTGCCAGCTATTATTTATGTGCGCTCCAGAGCCGTGCATGGCTAATGGAAAGCGGCTATTCATGAGGGTCTGTGCACCTGCCTCTCTCATTCAAATGCTGCCTCTTCACTTCCCTGGCTATGGCATAATAATGACCTTGATTGTGGGGGAAAAAAAGGTTAAATATATATGATATAAAAATAGCCTATTTAAATATATGGCTAATCCAGTGATGTGGTAAATAAAAAGGTTGGTAAACTATGACCTCCAGTTGGTGATCATCAGCAAACAACCAGGAAAAACAAAAATGAATTATATTTTCGGAAAAGCTTTAATTTATGCTTTTTTCCTTACCCTAATTCCCTCATATAACTTACATTGATAGCCTACTACTCACTAAGATCATTTTAAGCTACTGTGAATTTACTTGATAAAGATTTATGTCTGGTTAAAAAGGTGTGGTAAATTATTTAAAAACAATATATATAAAAAATAAAAGAGCTATCTAAAAAAAGAGCCTCTGTTGAGTTCAGTGGGGTGTCAGAATATCATGAACACTGGACTTCTGTTCCAAGACTGTGGCAAAGTTTCACCCCTGCCACCCCGCATATTCTAAGGCCTTCAAGTACAGTATCATTCAAAAAGAATAATAGACGCATTCATTTCCATTTACAGCTCAGACGCCTACATGCATTCTAGGCTCACAGCGGATGTGGAAGATATGATCACTGAATTGCCGAATCAGTAATCATGTAATTAGGTCATTTGTTCAAAGTGAAAATAAATCAGTGTCTGATATTGACTTGTTTGCTGTTCCAGTTTCTTCAATCGTGTTAGGCTAATTTGTGGATTGTGGTCCTGGCTATTCCCTTACAAAAGAGATCTATGGTTATCCTATAATAAATGTTAGAAAGATGCTGTTGAAATATCAGCTAGCCTATAGGTCAGAAATTATACCAGGGAAAATAATATTGTAATACCAAAGAGGATAGAAATATCAGAAAGCACGATAAGGTCATTATAAACTCACTATTGAGAAGCCTACAGACAAACTGCATACCACTAAAGGAATAGGCCTATCACAGGAATTTTTTAGATTTTTCATTAATAAAAGGGGCTTTATAATACACTCAGTTTTAAAGAGATCAAAGACCAACATCATGAATTCAAATCTCGAGGTGGCAGACATGAGCCCTGTATTTATATTCACCCAATAAAAGGATAGGCTACATATTAAAAACACTGGGCTGTGCAAACCAGGTGAAACGCCCCCTAGTGGTTTATCGTGGTAGGATTAGTTTATTTAAACCTGGCCAGGATGAATCTGTATGTTGAACAGAGTGGAGGAGCTGAAACGCCCCCTTGTGGTTCATCATGGTAGGATTCGTTTATTTAAACCTGGTTAGGACCATGGGGGTTCAGCCATGGGTTCAGCCAGGGTTCAGTGGCGTAGTCCGACGTCATCATACCGCGATTTGCTTTGCCGCGTCATCATCTGGCGACTCTCCTATGGTGTTTGTAAACATTTACGAGGCAGTGGTGAGAGTGAAGAGAAATCATGGATAATCTTGTAAAGGTAACGATCTTTAATGATAATGAACACCATTTTTTTTGTTTCAGGCTATCCGGTTACATCGATGAAGAAAATATGTATTTAGTGATTCATTTACTTGTTATTAGCCAGTTAGCTTGTTAGCTAACTAGTCAGAAATATTAGCCTACATATAGTTGCCTATAAGGTTATCTGGCGTCTCTAGATTGCACACGTTGTTATTAGGCTATTATCGAAGAAGCAACATTCATGTGCTACATAGCTACAACGTCAGGCTAATAGCTAATGTTAAAGATGAGGTTTCTAGAAACTGAAAATACAGGGTTTGTTTCTCTTTGCTTGTTAGCTTGACTTCACACAGGCAACGATATGCTGAGCTAGCTTTAGGTTGCGCGCGCGCGTGTGTGTGTGTGTGTGTGTGTGTGAGAGTATGAGAGAGAGAGAGAGACTCTTTGGCCTTGCATTGGTCTTGTATCTCATACTGTATGCTGACCGAGAGCTTTCACAACAGCTAGGCTTTCTATATAAAATAACTTCATGTGTGCAGCAGATGATGATGATGTGAACTCATCAGACAATGATACATAATACCAAGTGGAACATGATTTAGACAGATAGCCTGATTTAGAACCAGTGATAACAAACCTGCCATGTACTTAAAACTGTCAAATTTAAGTTTGTGTACGTACGTGTTTGTAAATGTCTGTGTGTATGTATGCATATATCCATGCCTTTTGAACATGCATGCTTCTGTGTGCATGTGTGCTTGTGCATGCATATACATGTGTGTGTGTGTGTGTGTGTGTGTGTGTGTGTGTGTGTGCACGTGCAGGTGTGCATTATGAGTGTGTGTGTGTGTGTGTGTGTGTGCACATGCAGGTGTGCATGATCAGATGTCATGCCACCAGCACAGATTTCCTCCTGTATTTCCTCAGGTGCACGGGGGAGGCGGCTATGACTCCGACTTCAGTGATGATGATGGACAGGGAGAGTCCTCACAGAGAGGCCTTAAAAGGTAAAATGGGAGACTATAGAGTTAAATATATGAATTAGACTCAAGAATATTCATCAATTTAGTCGAACCTTGCTTATCTAAATTTATGCCATCTGAGCTGACCAAATGCTAAAATACTTTTAACAGTATAGGAGGTCATACAGGAATATTTAGAAGATGTTCCAAGGCATATTTCATATTCTGAATAAACATAAGTACAGTATTTTGTCACTTAGACTGTGAAGAGCTTCATGTCCCCTCTTCATTTGTGACTCCTTCCAATAAACAAGACATGGATTTATATGCATTTCTGATATATCTAGCTCTTCCTCACATGTATAGCCTACATCTAGACTGATATGGGTAGACAGCAGGTACGTCCTTTATTTAGTCATTTGTGCTTTTGTTGACAGGAAACGTGAGGATGAAATTTTACAGAAGCCATTCCAGAAGGGAAGGCATTCCCAGGTGCCCCATCGGAGTTTCCACTCTAATGAACTGGACAGGTAGTGTGCAATCAAACATTATATTTTATACTAAAGTAAAGCTTACTCCTCACTTCCTTTATGTATTTCAATAGGTTTTCATGGTCACAATTGCTCTGTTGTCCTGGCATTGTAACAAAATGAGCATTATACCTTTTTGATCACATGTATTTTACCTATTCACATTGTAATTAATCTAATTTACTGTAATATTATTCCCATTGTCCTTACTGCATTATGACAATCTAAGGCTTACTTCATGTAGGCTATTTCAAACACTCTCAATCATGGTCGTTTGAATACATTGTTCTTACATTATCATGCCGAGATAATGCTTGTTCTTTATTCATGGTGCATTAAACAATTAATTAATTTGAATACATTGCTTTCTGTGCTACTTATTCTCTACTGACCATATGTATTTCAATTATTCACACTCTTGAAATTCTAATACTGTGCCACAGTTGTTGTTTTTTTTGTCAAATCACGCTGATATAAATGGTAACATGAACTAACTCCTTGTTAATCTTCCAGATATATTCTGATTCTATTTCCTGTTTTTCAGAGAGGAGGCCAGGAACAGAAGAGCCCACCTGATTTCGATGAATGCTGTATCCTTTTATTAATTTGCACAGTGCTAAAACACAGATGTGAAGTGATAAAAACAGATTGATAAAACACAGTAAAACACAAGAGAGCAAGAGAGATGCAGCAGTAGGAGAATCAAACCCATGTACTTGTGAACATTTAAAGAGAGAGGCTGACCTTAAGCAGACGTCTTCAGTTTGAGCGACATAAGAAGTTTGTCAGTGACTACATACTTTACTATGGAGGGAAGATTGCCGACTTAAAGCGCTCTACGTGAGTATTATGTCTCTCGGGATCAAGCTTGGGGGCCGATCCTGCTGTCACACGTAGGCAAAGACATATGAGCTAAACAATTAATCATTGTCTTTTGAATATATAAACCATATCAGACCACTATTTTGCCCAAGTCTGATGATGCATTGTGTAAAAAAGCATGCATGACAAATTTCATCTGATTTAAAGTAGCAGTAATTCCAAAGTTATCATTCTCCTTATCCTTGTACCTGTGCATCTAACCTTTCTCCTCTTCTAACCTTTTCTTTCTCTCAGAGACAAAGACAAGACAGATCTGGATGTGGTGCGTGAGAATCATCGCTTCCTCTGGAGGGACGAGGATGAGGAAGACATGACATGGTAATTATCAACAGTCAGCTATTAATATCACGTTGTTGCCAATGTATTGGGACCTACATGTTACTCCTCTGTTAAACCAAGTTGTGCATAAAACCTGAAGCGTGCATGACTTCCTTCCTTCCTTTTTCAGTAACATGTGTAAGACATGACATGATTTGTCTCTACAAATTTGTAGCCAGGTCTTGAAATTAACTCAAGCCACCAGTCAAATGCTCATAGATTTAGACTGTGGCTGGTAAATCTCTCAATTTTAATAGCTACTGTAATATTCAGTCTTGAATATTCAGTCTGTGTTTGTTTATTCTATTCTGAAAATGTCTTTGGCTCTAAAGGAATTACCGTAAATAGAATGGTGGAACTCACTAGCTGCTGGTGCCTGTTGACAAAAAAAAGTTAGTTTCAGACGATGCTTGTAACAATATTACTTGAACATTTATGAGTGAAGCTACTGCTATATCAGTGTCCAATCATGTGCTGTCTTCTCCCTTACTGCCGGTCTTGTTCTGTCCCAGGGAGAAAGAATTGGCCAAGAAGTATTATGACAAACTGTTTAAAGAGTACTGCATAGCTGATCTCAGCAGATACAAGGAAAACAAGGTAGGATGGATGGATGGATGGATGGATGATTTATTGATTGATTGATTTTTTACCCTGTTCAAGAAATTTGTCTCATACATTCAGTGAGTGAAAGTACTCATACAACAAAGAAAACGGCAAATAAAACAGAAATAAGTACAGCAGTAGACATTTAGCTAACATAAAACGACATTACACAGACACAAAAGACAGGCTATGTGTGAATGCTCATGCTGCCTGATATTTAGTAGGCACTTTGAGTATACTAGTTATAACATCAGTAAAATGCTGAAACAACAAACCAGTTTCAGAACACACCATACAAAATGTAAAGATGTTGATGCCGTATTATGTATTGAGAATAACGTGTGTTGTAGTATGAACCAATGCAGTATGAACTTTCAGATACACTGTAACTAACGATATAGCAGAATATTGCATATGATTACGGTCTTTCCCATGGGTTCGTAGGTTATTTGTTTTGATGGCAGGCTAGCATTATTAAGATATACAGTGTTGAGAAATGGGAAAAGGCCTCTAGACGCAACACAGGAATCATTGTTAATATGTTATTGTATCCGTTTGGGAAATTCGATTAGATTAGATTAAATGAAACGTTATTGATCCCCCTGGGGAAATTGGGCCATTGTAGCAGCAGATAATAGGATATAGCTGAGCATAAGGCAATACTACAACAAGTAATCCACCGACAGAATGTACGCACATCCCAATCCTCAGTCACAGGTGCTGGAGAAAGAAAAATGAAGTAAATCAAAGCAAACAGACACAGACACAGCCCGATCCATAGGCTCTGTATTATTTTCTTAGCAATCTTTACACTGTGTTCCACTGTTTAAAAACATTACATTGATTGGCATAATGGGGTACATGATGTCAGACCCACTGATTTTGATTAAACATACACTGATCGTCTGAAAATCATGTGATTTTGACAAATCTTGGAGGGATGACTCATTTTGGCAGTGTTCTGTTGTTTAAAAACATTACATTGATTGGCCTGATGGAAAAAAAATAAAAATGGTATATGTGTTATTTCATTATTAACACTAGTTTGCTAATTTACATGGGTCTTTTTAAATCTTTACCCAACAGTTTGGATTTCGATGGCGGATTGACAATGAAGTCGTCTCTGGCAAAGGTAATTCAGAGCCCATGTTTTGCTTAGTTTGTACAAGCATCCAACATATACTCATTGTTAATAATTTTTTTGGAAGAGAGCAAATATTGTGTAACAGACCAGATTCAAACCCAGATCACTACCGTTTTGAGAATGATGATCTTACTAAGAGGCATACATTAAGGCAAGTCACATGTTGGGACAAGAAATTCTAAATTCAGATGAAACACCATAGCATAACATTTACCAATCCATCGAATCTGATGTAATGATTCCTTGTGCTATCAAACTAGGGTGAGCGCCTGTTTAGAAACCTGACTTGTATGTTAAAGGAAAGTGGGGTGGGTGAGAGTGGGTGTGTCATTTGGGTTATCAAGTGGGCACCTCCCATCACTGATGTTTCATTGAATTAGACCCACGACACTGATCATATCTACACTACACCTACACCAACCTGACATGGTAGCGACACTTATAAAATAACAATAAGCTCACAGAAAGGTTGGTGTTTGTGGGATTATTATTTCACACTGTTATTGTATTATTTTAGTTTTGAATATAATACTGTATCATGACCCATATAATAGAATACCGTAGTGATTTTATTTTTATTCACGCAGAGATCCTAAACATATACCAGTTAACCTTCCTGGGTGGAGATATTTGTTTAGGCTTTAAACCTTCAGACAGGGTTCCTCCACTACATTTGTAGTCCACTAGATGGCGGCAGAGGTCAAGACTCAATTTACACACAGTAGTTGATCACAGGGTTGCTTTCCTACACAAAGAAAAGTCTCTCCTCAGGTAAAATTGGTACTATTTCACAAACAGGTTTGTTGCGCTTTACTTTGAAGATATTGGCCTGACAGAATGGCGTCGCCAAAGTATTTCAAATATTTGACCTTCCAGTTTCTTTTCCCTTTCCCCCCCCCTTGTTGCTCTTACATTTTTGGTTTGCTGTTTATGTTTTACACACAAAGAAATACCTCTTTCCACCTGTGCACTTGGGACGGAGCCTAGCTTGACAGTTTAGCAGTGCCTAAATGTTTGCTGTCTATTAGTTGTTCAGGATCAGGACAACACCTCCTCTTTATCTACCTCCCTTTCTTTCCCGTAGGCGACAGTGACAGTACAGTGACAGCAGAGATGCATAGACTTACCTGGAATGAGATATCACCAAGTCAGACAGGGCAAACCTGGCTTGATTGCTCATTAACACACTTTGAGCCTAACACACACACACACACTTGAATAATTTACTTATGTCCGCATAAATACATGATAAAACAGGGGGGGAAAGCAATAAAGATACAATCTGAAATGTCAAAGGGGGAAACACACACATACATACACATACACAGTTTGTCTTAGAAAGCTGAGTAAGCCAATATGTTTAAAACAAGATTAAGACTGTGTAATCCTGACCTCTGACACTTCACCCCTTGCAGCAGCTCTCTGCAGGAAGTGGGATTAGATCATGTCATTGGTGCCAAAGGGATTTCTGTTCACCTGTCATGTTTGTGATTTGTAGTACATCGATGTCTCCCAGAGAAGTAAACCGCATTTAGAACATGGGACACTAAAACTCTCCAGTGAAATCAGTACTAATGAATATTCTATAAGGTGGTGTGGCAGCTCTGCTCTTCGCATGGTGACCCACCCGGCCCATTCAAAAGTAGAGGAAACACTAGTGCGAATATAGGCAAAGTTCAAAGTATTTGGGCTGCGATTTGAAGGAGGATGAAGTCTCTGTCATTGGCGTTGTGGCTTTAGCTCGGTGTAACACGGAGGCCGATAAAGAGCCATATTCAAAAACAAGCAGTCTGCAGTTTTGCCTCTTACTGATCGTTGGATGCTAAATCTATGCTAAACTGCAGATGGGTTAACACAAAGAAAGACTAATGTTAGTTTACTGTTGAAATACTTCCACCTTGGACTGCAGGTCATGTAGCAAACATCAGACCGTTTTAAAATAAGGGATACCTAAGGTTTTTAAGAAGTGTTTAATCTGATTTATCATGAACTTGGTTTGGTTGTTGGCATTTGTTAGCTAGCAGTGCTGGTTCAACAGCAAAAGCACTGGTGAAAGTGTTTTTCAGCTGGCCACTTACAGATGAATTAGATAAGCTCCTTAAAAAGACAGAACTATCCATTTTACTGTCTTAAAGGAAATTGCTCTTAGTCTTGCATTTCCTAACAAAGGCCACTCACTATGTATCCACTCTGCCATGGACCCCCTTTTTGGAAATCGGCCTCTTATCAGTGGTTTGAATGTTGCTATCTGTGTGCTTTAGGTCATGTTGGTATTAGGTAATGCTGACTACCGTTCACCTAATCAGGTGGATTACTAAGAGCAGTGACCCATCGTTTCATGGCCCTAGTGTGAGAAGGATGTGGGATGAAGGAGAGCGTGGTAACGGTTGACTATCAAGTGGTTTCCTTCTCTCTAGTTGTTAAAGGTTGAGACATTTTTACTTTCATTTTCAAAAGAGAGAAGGTATGACATGCATCAAAGGTTATGAGCTGGAATCAAACACATGGCATCAGGAGTACACGTTTTCCACCCTTTCTTCCATCTTAAGGAATTCCTTATTTAAAAAAACTAAAACCCCTCATAATATCCAAGTCAGTGATAAATGAGATTCACATCACCCCCACTCCACGCTGTTTTTTGTCTCTTGTCCAGAACCAATCATATCTCTGAAAGAGTCACATGATTTATTCCAATAGTGTATGAGGGAAGGAGAAAGCTAGAAAGTCTCAAAGCTATCAAGACGTCCTTTCTCTACTAGTAGCTTGATAGCTGCTGGTGTCCAAAAACATAGAACCTTATACATGTAACCTTAGTGCATTTCATTTCTTTCTTGAAGACTGCTCACATTACAAGAGATCACTCTTCACATAATTGAAGCTAAGATGTAAGAATTATGCCAAAACCTTACATCTTAGCTTCAGATATGGGAATAGAAATGTAGTTGTAATGAGCGAAGTCACATATTGAATGAGACAGAAGCATACTTGCTGGAGCAGATGTACATGTGGGTTGCAAGGCATGCAGGTGTTTCATTCTTAATCATGGTTTCCTGCTGTCAGGAGGAGGTTAAAGGCAGGAGTTAGTTGAAGCCATTCTTATTTTTGGTGGGCCTCCTCTCAGAATGAATGGTGTGTGTGAAATATCTTGGCTTATGTAACTACCAAGCTGTCTCTCTCACATATGGTGCATGGATTAGGTTTGACCCACCGCTGCTACCTCTGTATTCCCAACTCCACCGTTAGTTGGAGTGCGAGGTCACGCTAAGCCAGGGATGCTGCGACTCGCTTCCAGTAGGGCTGTGATTTTTCAGGTTTATTTTTACTTGGTATTTCCTGTTTTTCTGCCTTTTTTCTTCTTCTTTTTTGATCACATCTCCACCCTTGGACTTATGGCCATCATAATTCACAAACTTAAAATACTTTTTGTTTTGGTTTATATAGATATTTGTCATATATTTATTTAGTCTGCTAACAAATTACGGAAATTGAATGTATTCACTCCCTATTAATGATTGGCTGTTTAAACTCTATCTGTTTAATTAAAATGAAAGTGATGGGCAATTTAAAAGCTTGCTTTAGCCTTTAGCCGAAAAAGAGCATATATGCTCAATTAACCTATCCTACACATATAACGTTTCAAAAAGTCTTATTTTTGTATACAGTATACAATGGAGAGAGACAGGAAAGACTGGATGACATGCAATGCAGGTCTTAAGACGCATACAAACCCATAATCTCACAGTTGCATGTTATGCTCCTTAGTCTAACAGGATGCCCTGGAGTAAATAAAGGTTGCAAAATAGAGTGAGTGCTGACCTTATCTTAGGTCAGCAGGCAGGATTACTTGTCAAAATGCAGACTCTGATCCTAAATCAGTTCCCCTATGTTGAGAGGGTTTTTGAGGTGGGGTTGTGTGGTCAGAGAAACAACCTTGTGGTTGCCAATTCAAATCCCAATACTGGAAAACTCTGCCTGGGGGAAGTGAATGAGGAACACTCTCCCTTTCCACAGCAACTACAAGAGTGCCTTTGAGCAAAACCCCCAACTTCTGCACTGCAGAGAAGTTGCTCAATAGCCAATAGTAGAAGGCTATCGTTTTATTGGTCAGCTCCCTTGAGTGTATATTTTTGTAACAGCAGCTACTCTCCAAAGCTGTGACTTTAAATAAGTCAGCTTGTCTCATTTAATAGGAATATGTCCATAGTCAACTTGCTGGGTGTTCTCAATCAACTTGTTGGATTAATTCATAATATGGTCAACATACCTGGTTAAAAAATAATACGCTGTCAGGTAACTTTGCTTGCCTGGTGTTAAATAAGAATATGTTCTTGGTCAGTGATAATGCCTTCTTGGTCATTTTGCCTGGTTTAATAAGAATGTGTTCTTCATCAACTTTACCAGTTATCCAAGAGTTAATATAAGAGGTCACTGTCCTGTGACTTCATCCAGTGAATGTTAATCATGCTGCCATCTGTCCGGCTGTGTCCCTCTTGATCTCAGGCCACTGACTGGTGGCATTAGGAGCCATTGACGTAGGAGGACCGGAGTCTCCTCTCTTAACAGGCTTAGTCAGCCAGCCTGATGCCAGCTCCCCTCCTGGTGCACGCGAGGCTAGCCTACCTGACGTGTGAGGAAACTCTAGTCAGCAAAACACAGTGGAGATCGTTTAAAAAAAAAGATTTTCAATGAATAGCCGGACATAGCATTTCTGTTTGACAAAAATGTATCACACATAGATATGTGCCTGTTGTAAAATTGTGTAAAGCAGTAAAGCTGTGTGCGGCCTTACTTTGAAAATCTGCCTTTTGGTCCCAGCAGTAGTGAGAAAGGTTGTGCTTATTAGCTGTTTGTGGGGGAACAACTCAGACTCTACTCAAAACTATCACAAAGAGCCAAAACAATAATTTGCTCGCTTTAATTCTATTTATTTACTTTCTAACCTTCATTTAGTCAGGCAAGTTGCCTAAAACAAATTCCTATTAACGCCATACTCCCGGGAGAGTAGACGTAAGGAGACACACACACATTCACACACTCACATCTCGTAACTTAACCAATACAACCACAGTCTTACTATTGGGCACTGAGCAGCTTCACTGGAGCAGTTGGCAGGTTCAGTGCCTTGCTCAAGGGCACTTAGAAGGTAGTTGTTACGGTAGGACAGAGAGAGAGAGCCATGTCATGGGAGAATTCCAGCGTGATTGTAACTGATGTCATGATGATGGTGAAGAGACAGGATTCTCCCAGGTTCCCTGGCACTGGCCACTGTGCCATGTTGGTACAGAGACAAGAGGATGGCGTAGTCCCAAGTCACACCCATACAATGTGAAAAGGGACCAGTCATCAGGGATTTAAAGGGATACATTGACATTTTGAATTTTAGTCTGTTATTTTCTTTCACTAAGAACTTGTTAAATTTTGAGGAAAGAGTTTCCACATTTGCCCTTGAGAAATCTGAAATGGGAATAAGCTTTTTCTAGCAGCTTTTTAAAAAAGTGACTAATGCTTTATGAAGATGGAGGCTATAGGTTTTTGCTCATGTAGTCAAGAAAATAGTTAAAATGCAACCCAGTATTCTGCAAAGAACCACACTCTGCTCTAGATCCATAATGGCTTATTGTCTAGCCCTACTGGGCTTCATCTCACCTGCATACTCATATCTTTTGTGTTTTCCTTTACTCACTTCTATTTCCCCTTATGTCTGCAAGTAAACCCAATCAACCAATCAAACTCTAGCACTCTGAGCCTTGAACTCTCTCTTTCTAGCTGACGTCATAGGGCCTTAATCTAATACGGCACGTGAAAAGAAAGTCTGCTTTATGATCCAAGTGGCCGGCAGCCATGACGGGTGGCATCACATCACCTGAATGACTCCAGATCTAATTGGGTGGGTGTTGGGGGCGGGTGTCAATCTTCTCTGACGCACTCTCTGTCCCTCTGTTACAATCTGGAGGATCCCTGGAGGCCAGATCAATGCTGTCTTAAGCCCCTCTAGGGATAATAGGCAGGCTGTCAAGACGGCTGGAGGGAGGCCTGAGGGACTGGACGGGGTGGGGAGCAGGGGGAGGGAGGAGAGGAAGGCGGAGGACGCTGGGGTGTGGAGGGATG